>CAIGRQ010039113.1:0-12120 GCA_903798375.1 Fraxinus sp. D2006-0159
AAAAAAAAAAAAATAGTCAATTTTTGTCCCCAATAAACTTAGGAAGTGTCCAATCTTACAATTAAGAATTCTATTCAAAGTAGAATTCGACCTTTTCAAGGTTGCAACGTGTGAATATGTGTGGTGCCGTGCAATTAGATAAAATCCAACATCCTTATCCAAAACTGTTTAGATTAAACTTCATTTGAATAGATTAAAAGCTGATACATCAAAGTTGGATTATGATTGACAGCAAAATTATGAGTCGTCCATGTAGCATCACTCCATCTCACCTAATCGAAGACATTTGCCATTTATCATCTGTGGCTTACGTAAAAGAGCACCACTCCGATGAGATCCAGCTCAAATCATAGCTTGCATTTTATTCGAAGAGATGCATCGTAGGGTCGAGTTTTTAGTCTGNTTACGTAAAAGAGCACCACTCCGATGAGATCCAGCTCAAATCATAGCTTGCATTTTATTCGAAGAGATGCATCGTAGGGTCGAGTTTTTAGTCTGTTATAAAACGATTGTCTCAATCCATTAATTTACTTAAAATCGACCTTATTTTGGTCATATTGACTTAGGTAAGATCAAATAGATTCCGATCAAAATTAAATGAACCAGAGTCGAGTTTAATCAACCGCCAACTCAACCAGTATTAATGTAGATTTTGGCAGACTCTCTAAAAGTATTAATGTATTCAATTGAAACTTTTATAAACTTTTAAAAAGTCTCTAAAATTCACGATGTATTCAATTAAATTTTTTTAAAAGTCTCTATAAATTTTAGCGTATTCAAATTTTTATGACGTTTAGAGACTTTTATAAAAGTCTCAATGGTATTAACTTTTACGCAGAAAGTACTAAAATAAAAATTCAAAATTTGTCTCTCATTAATCATAAGATTTTAGGAAACTTTCACATAAAAGAAATTAATATGTATTTTTTTCAATATTTCTCTTTCCTTTTCTCTTCTACAAATATTATAGTTGTGATTAAAATTTATTTTTTCTATTGATTATAGTTTCTATTTTTCTTTCTCTCTCTCTTATTGTTTATTTATATTATTTATGAAAGAATTAAATTGTATTCTTATAACTTTTTTTCTTTCTTTTTCATTTATTTTTTCTGAAAAATATTTATTTTTAATTAAATTATAAAATTATATATTGACTAATTTATAATTAAATTTAAATTTATTTATTTATTTATTTTTTAAAAGTATATTATATTAATAATCCTAAATATTAGATTTAATTTTTATATATAATTATTATTATTTATTTAATCAAGGTCTTAAATTTTTATTCTTTTTAAAATATTTTTTTATTATATGGGAGGAAAAGGAATGAGAATGGGGAATGGTGAGAACTTTAACCTCGTATATGATAATTTCATAATATTGTACCAGATCTACATAAACTCTATCTCAAATGAAAATCTTCAAAAGTCTTTTGAATTCTACAAAGGTCTCTAAAATATTTAAAATGAGAGTTATATAAAAGTTTACAAAAGACTTTCACTAATTCCATATAAATTTCTAAAAAAATCCATGAAATCCACATGAGTCATCAATTAAAAAAAAGTTAATGAAAGTATTCAAAAGTCCCAATTGAATACACTCCCCTTAATTTAACGGTAATTTGAAGTTTCTCTTTCTAGGCATTTGCTTTCGAGCTTGACCTAACATGCTCTTAAGGATTAGTCTTTGTAGCTTCACTAATTAAACGGTTGCGTTGTTGTAAAAAAATATATTTAATAATTAAAGTCAATATGACTAGACGGCAATTATGAAGAGAGACGTGTGATAGACTCGTCCTTCATTCCATTCAGTTCAATCTAATCTAACATATTAAATATGTCATAAAAAAACCGATTGAATATAACTAAAACAGATAAACATGAGAAATGTTAGTCTATTGCTATGTATTCGAGCAACTTAAATTAGAAATTTATAGGAAAATAGAATTCAGAAAATATAAAATAAAAAGAGAAAAACAAAAAAAGACTTGTACCACTACTAATAAAAGCAAGAGCAAAAAGTGGGGAGAAGGCCACATATGATCCCCATTTCTCCACTATTAATAATTAAAACAAACACTATACAAATTACATACATAAAATAAAAAACAAATATTTTCTCTCTCCTCGATTGCACCAACCAGCAACTTTCCCTACCGTTCTCATACTATTTCACGCAATCTAAATACCAGTAATTATACAGGAAATCAGTATGTTTTCTGTGTAAATTCATCCGATTGAATCTGTGATTTTGTGATTAAGGGTTTCGTGTTGTATATCGTTATCATCATGTCTTGCTCATCGTCGTCGTCAGGATCGGAAGATGAGGATGAGGGCACTGATTCCTACAGAAAAGGAGGCTACCACGCCGTGCGAGTCGGCGATTCGTTCGCCGGTGGGATATACATCGCCCAGCGAAAACTGGGCTGGGGCCAGTTCTCCACCGTCTGGCTTGCCTACGACACTCGATCATCCGTGCGTCTTTTTTCTTCCAATTCCGCTTTTTTATTTATGTATATTCATTAGAGATCACTGTCAGTTTTATATTTATTTTAATTTAATGATTGAACTAATGATTTATGAACGATTTGATTTAAATTACTGCGGTATATTTCATTTCATTTTGGCTTATGATTTTCTTTATTATGTATCATAGTCGCATTTTTTTATTTATTCCGTTTTGGGAATTGGTATTATATTTGAGTAAGATTACTTGATTGGGTAGTATAAGCCTTTACATGATCTCAACAAGGCTGCAGACTATTTATTTACATGACAATAAATAAAATAAATATATAATACGCCTTTCGGTGCCTCAATTTTCGGAAAAGATTATGGAACTACATTATAGTTTGGCAGTGTGCTATTTTTGTGATTCTTGTTGGATCCATAATTGGTCTGTATGAATTGATCTGTTAACTCTTTAATCTCCATTTACTTTCCACGATCCTATGCACAATATTTCAGCTTCTCATTGAACTATGCGCAGTTGCCAGTGCATACCTAATTGTTGGAGAATTTTAAAGCTTTTTAATTTGTTGTCTCATGGAAAGTTTAAAGATCAATCCATGTTTAATTGTTCTAATATTTGCTTATTTTGTGATGTATTGTCTTTCTCATAGAAATATGTTGCTCTGAAGATCCAGAAAAGTTCTCCCCAATTTGCTCAAGCTGCTGCCCATGAAATTGAGGTACTTTCAGCCATTACTGATGGTGACCCCTCAAACGCTAAATATGTTGTGCGGTTAGTGGACCACTTTAAGCATGCTGGCCCGAATGGGCAGCATCCATGCATGGTCCTGGAGTTTCTTGGTGATAGCTTACTTCGGTTGATCAAGTATAATCGATACAAAGGCCTTGAATTGAATAGAGTTAGGGAGATATGCAAATGCATTTTGACTGGTCTGGATTATCTACATAGGGAACTTGGACTAATACACACAGACCTTAAACCTGAAAATATCCTTCTATATTCCACCATTAATCCTACCAAAGATCCTACTAGGTCAGGGATGACTCCTATTCTTGAAAGGCCTGAAGGGAACTGTAATGGCGGAGCAACCGTAAATCTTATTGAGAAAAAATTAAAGCAAAGGGCACGGAGAGCAGTTGCTAGAATATCAGAAAGACGAGCTTCTATGGGAGGGTTTGGAGCTCCTCCAAAGCCTGCTAGGTGCTTAGATGGAATTGACTTGAGGTGTAAGCTTGTGGATTTTGGAAATGCGTGCTGGGCTGATAAGCTGTTAGCTGAAGAAATCCAAACAAGACAATATAGAGCTCCTGAAGTTATACTCCAGTCTGGTTATTCTTTTCCTGCAGATATTTGGTCTTTTGCTTGTATTGCCTTTGAACTTGCCACTGGTGAGATGATGTTTACTCCCAAGAGTGGACAAGGCTTCAGTGAAGATGAGGTAATACCGTCATGCGAGTAATATATTTTATTTTTATGCATTGCATCAGTATGAAATCACTCTCACTACCTTTTCTCCCGTTCTTCAGTATGAATTTTTAAGTTATCTTTGTTTAGCGAAAAAACGGAATTGTGTTGGGCGATAGATTTCACCAAGGGTTTGCGAATAATTTGTTTAACCCTTAATTGACACCCGTTTTTGTTTTTGTTGCATCATGAGGCCATCATTTAATGTGCTATTAAATTCCTCGAGTTTGTATGTCTTCCAGAGCGAGCTAAAATAAATTTTTCCACATTGAAATTATGGGTTATAATTCCGTGGTCAGTTTGCTACTTTCTTTAATAATACAAAATATTATGCTGTAGTAAGTTTTTCATGTTCCTGATTTCGTTATACCAGATTGAGCATATCCCCTTTAGTTTTTACGCAGTTTCGAGCCTGACTTTTAGGT
The DNA here is from genome assembly GCA_903798375.1 of Fraxinus sp. D2006-0159. Lineage (NCBI taxonomy): Eukaryota > Viridiplantae > Streptophyta > Magnoliopsida > Lamiales > Oleaceae > Fraxinus > Fraxinus sp. D2006-0159. Next base: position 4,365 of record CAIGRQ010039113.1, read on the forward strand.
AACTATCTATATTCATCAACAATCAGAAGCCCCACCTGAAACTGTTCTTTTTAGTCTAATATCTTGTCTGGAATTTTGGTCTTTTGATTTCTCTAATTGAAATTTATGTTTTGACTATAGGATCACCTTGCTTTGATGATGGAGCTCCTTGGAAAAATGCCTCGGAAGGTAAACACGTCTTATGTTCTCTTCTGCCTGATCAAGAACTTCTTCTGACAGTAGTTTCTTTCAAAAATAAATAATAAAATTACAGATAGCCACAACCGCGGCTCGATCCAAAGATTACTTCGACAGATATGGGGACCTGAAGAGGATTCGAAGGCTGAAGTACCGACCACTTGATAGATTTCTTGTTGATAAATTTAACTTTTCTGACACTGATGCTCGCGAGTTTGCCAAGTTTCTTTGCCCCCTACTTGATTTTGAGCCAGATAAGCGACCAACTGCCCTGCAGTGCCTGCAGCATCCGTGGCTCAATGTAGAAAATCTGACCCAAAATGAGGTAAAGAGCGCATCCAGTGTTGAAAAGATGAATCTTGGAATGACCAACCTTCAAATTAAGGTGGGTAAGTGATATAGGAAATAAAGACGTTCTAAACATGTTTGAATTTTGCTTCTGGTTTACTTTTCGGAACTTTCCAAAACCGTCATAGAATTTGATTTGTTGACAAGCTAAAAGATGTAACTTGGTAGTCTACCGTTAGCATGAGGAAATGACATCAATGTGAAGACACTGACCAAGAATCTGATTATCAAGCTCAAATGCATTCCAGATTGTATATATAACTATACATATGCTCAGGGTGCTTGCTTTATTGATGTTGACATTGATTAAGCAGTTCCTGTGGCTCGAAAAAGCGTTTGCCTGCTCTTTTTGTGGACCATTTGAGAAAAGGATCTCAACACTTGACTTGGCCACAGAGTTGAAAACTCTTGTATGGAAAAACATGGGTCGATGATCTGAAAGCTGCTATTCTAATAAGTATTTTGTTATTATTATGAAGAATTTTGTCACAGAATGGCAGTGTCTCAAAGATATAGGGATTTTATTACCCAATTGAAGAAACAGGTTCCTGTGTTGTCCCTCGTGTGGTCCTTTGCAGCTGCTAATGGTGCGAACTCAGTTTGATTACAGTTCGCATCTCATATTTTGCTGTAGAGTTGCCGACAATTCTGATTCATTTTGGTGTTTCCTAGAATTTATAACGCCAAATATGATGTTATTATATATTTGGAATTTTCGACTCTGGATTTTTCCTACTTGGTTATTATTCTTTTCTACTTTTTAGGTTGCCAATACAAAAGTTCATGTTTATTGTTAATTTTGATGTCCAATATGTCGTCGTCATTCTCGTCGAAAAAAAAAAGCACCTTGAATATGCTAATCACCCACAAATCTGTTAATCTGTGAATGGATATCACGTTTCTTTTAAACCCAGACGTTAGATTTGCCATATCTGTGACTGTAGAGTTGGATCTCCAGCATTATGGACTGTGATTTAGAAATATATCTTGATTTCATGCCAAAATTGGATGTTATAAATAAATGGTTTGTTTGATGTTCAGATGAGATCTATGAAAGAATTTGTCCCTTTTTCTTTTTGTTCAATATGCACGTGGGAGATGTCCCAATCATGGGATCGGTCTGAGGTCCAAGAAGGAAAATAGATTCCTAATTGTAACAAAATCCTATATTGGTAGAATCGAATAAAATCATATGGAACAATTCTTTCAATTCCATGATTCCATAAATTCAATGTAAAGTTGGCTCAAAATTAGAAAAAATAAAATGCAAAATCAAAACAGTTGGGCAGATTGATTGCAAGAAATTTGTGGTTGGATTATGTTTCAATTTTTACTTTCAACGGCTATTAATTTGAGATATTTGTTCTCAAAAGAAAAATGAGTTATTTTCAGTTTTTGAGCAAAATATAATTTCTTATTGCAACACACATTTTCAAATGGTGTGTTGAACAAATGTTCTTCCTAATTTTTCGTCAAAGTTCTATACCCTCAATTACATAAATTTGAGCTCTAATCACTTTAATTGTTCATTACCAATTCTGTTGTTGATCATTTCTAAAGTACTCGAAATTTTTTTATTTTATGTATGGAGTGAGTTACAGACACAGGCGCCCCCCAATGGGGGGCCGTCACTTGGCGAGTAGGTAAAAGATTATGTAAAATATTTTGTACACCTAGACTAATCCATTTATAATACAATCCATCGATCCGTTTCTCAAGTTTCCTCCATCGATTTGATTCAAAAATACGATTATGATAACCATAGATCCCAACACCAGTTGGTAAGGTGGAACCACGTTGAGACAACTTGCAAGTTGTTTTGAAGAATATATGAGATCCAAATTCCTCGTGATGAGAAATGCTACATCTTTTATATATACATTTTGACAATCCTCTCACATGGGGGTGCCCATGATTGTGGGCCCCACCTCCATGTGAGAAGGTTGTCAAAATTAATGTGCAAAAAGGCTGTACATTCAGCCTTTCTCTACAATGATTAGTCTCTATTAGAATAGACGAAGCCAACAAGAATGAACCAATTTGTTACGACTCACACTAGTTATGATGGTGGCGTGATAATGTGTGTGATGTTTGTTTAATATTGTACATTTCGGTTCGTTAAATGAGAACTTGTTTTTAATGATAGATTGAAGAATTGATGTAATAAGTATCGACACCATCTTTAAGTTTGTAGATTGAAGAAATGATCTATTAAGATCATGTTTGTTTCTCATTCTTTTTTCTAAATACTCATTTGGCTTGTGGCGATTGTACAGGCCCACATCAAAATCATTTTTAACAACACATTCACACAATAAAATACTCTACATTTAAACTCAAATATTTTATCTACTTTTTAATCGTACATTCTAAAAAAAATCACTATTTAAAACAATATTTTCCAGAAAAAAATGGCCACGACGCAGGGGCTAACTATTGACGCTTAACTTGTACTCTAAACATTTGTGACATGACACATCGATCCATTAGTGTCATTTGTGCTTAGTCAATCATATCTCATCAAGAGATATACTGCAAAATTTGTTCATTAAATTATTAAAACACATCGTGAGAGTATTATAAGAAGTGGTTGGAAATGTTTGGTATGAGTAATTCATATAAATATATTTTCAATTTTTTTTCTAATAAAAGTTAGGTTGAGGGGATGGGTCAAAAGTATTGGTCAAATTTTAATGTGCAACTAACTACATTTTATAATGAAAGTTTAAGGTGTGCTAATCTTCAATTTTATATTGTTTCTAACGAACAAGTAACCGGAAGTCGGAATATTGTATATGAAATCCAATCCATGGATTTAAAATCCATTGTTGAAAGACCAAAATGGGTTCAAAGTGTAGTTTCCAAGAAGAAAAAAGGGTAGAAAATGAGCGGTTTAAAATTACATTTAGTACGCTTTTGGTAAAGCATGTCTACAAATTTTATCAAATTTTTCCCTGATCAAACTTATATTTGAATTACATATTTCATTAACTTTTATCAAAATTTGCTAAAATTTTCAACCACTCTCATAATTTTTCTATCAGAAAAGGTAAAAAAAAAAAATTAAAAAAATCCTCTAAATCAAAATATTAGATTTTTATATTTACCACTTTCATTAAAAAAAAAAAAAGAAAAATATTTTTATCCTTTTACTTCAATTATGCAAAGAGTAGCGTTCTAAAAAAATCGCTTAAACGTCTAGATTCGTTTAGATTTGTAAAAATCTGAAATTTACACTCTGTTTGAGCCACATTATTATCCAAAGAATGCATTTTAAATAGTATTTTGATAGAAAATATACGGTTAAAAAATAAAGAATTTTTTTAGATTTACGTGTAATATTATTTTATTGAAAAATGTGTGGTTGAAAATAAGAAAGAGAAAAATGTATTTTAAAGGAATGCGTATCAAATATGGTGTTAATCTTATCGTCTAACCAGATTTTACGCTTTTTTAGAACATTAATATTACCAACACAAAATGTACTTAATACACCACATTTATACAAAAACACAATTATAATCTTAATCCAATAAAAACTAAAAATTATTATAAAATTATAGGATAATTATTGAGTACTATTTACTATTTAGACTTATCAAGATACCTAGATCATTTTTAATTATACTTGAAGGGTGTATGTTATTCATATTATAATTCTCATCGAAATCTAACACATATGGTTCATTGGTATAATAAAATAGACACTTCATTTCCATTCGTTGTTTTTTATTTTTTATTTTGTTTTTATTTTCTTCTTATTTATTTTTTATTTCTATTTTTAATTATTTTAATTAATTAAATAGTAGAAGATTATTTTGCCCTTTTTAAAATTGATCAAATTAATGTTAGACGTTTGATTTTTGGATAAAAACTGTTAAATGCCCTTTTGGGTGCACATTCATTAAGAAAAATGCTATTCATCCCCAAGTTAAAAAATAGAAAAATGCTATTCATCCCCAGTGGGGATGAATCCCCAGTCTATGTGGCTGCATGTGAGTGGTTAAATGATAGGTGAAATTAAATGACTTATTTAATTTCACCTATCATTTAATGCCACATTAGCCGCCACATAGACCGGTGCTCAACCCCAGTGGGGATGAATAGCATTTCTCATTATTAAAGGTTTGAGACCAAACTAGAGCCTGTTTGGTACGACTTAAAATCTAATTAAAATTGAAAATATGGCCGTTATTGGTTCCCACCCGTCTAATAAAAGTCAACAATAACGACTATATTTTCAATTTTAATCTCTACCAAACACCTTCATACATTTTTGAAAGATTTGATATCTACACAAATTGCCCTTATTTTAATTAATTAAATTTTAAAAGATCATTTTTTCCTTTTCAAAATTAGACTAAAAATTATGATAAAACACTTGATGGATTTTTGGGTCAATTAATGGATTTTTGGACGGAACCGTCCAAAGGTCTTTCTAACGTTCAGTTTGAAAGGCTTGTTGACTATCTACTATGATTTAAAAGTTTTAGTACTATCTGTACTAGTTTGAAATGTTTGAAACCTCCTATGCAAATTTCCCTAAAAAGTAAAATATACAGTGATTAAAAATGAAAACAGTTTCACCTACAATTTCAAACACTGTACTTGCTAACGAAAAGGTTTCATCTTTATTAAAAGAAGGTTGAACTTCAATCTTGAAGACCCCCCACCGTTCCGTTCCTAGAACATTATGGAGAATGTAAATTGTTTGATGTGCCTTAGCGGACTAGGGTACAAAGCTGTCATACTGGTGCTTACAAAGAGTTCAATTTCAAATCTTGTTAGAGGCAGGAATCAAACCTTCACATAGCGTCTGCCAGCTCAGTTGAGACTACTTTACTCATATCCTTTGCACCACTGAGCTATGCTCTGTGGGAGGCAATGTTTCACCTTTATTATGAATATTCCCCATGGATTAAATCAAAAATAAATACCGGAATGCCTTGCGTATAAACAAATTATGGGAAGTTTAAAATACTATTATCCAACACCAGTTTAGATATATAGACCCAGTTAAATGAATCGTGTGATGTTGAATGCTGCAACATCTGAACCTCTCATCTCTTTGAATGCTGCAATTCGAAATTGGACAATTGGACTTTAGGTTAACCTACATAACTAACAAATCAAATTATTATCACTCAATTTAAACCAAAGAACTCGTTAAAACGAAATGCATGCACAAAGTGATTGTCATTCACAAAATAAAATGCAAGATTGGTTCATAAATTAATAGCAAGACACGCAAGTACATGTAATTATGGATGCATTGTACTGAGAGCATGATACAAGATCAAAACCATTCTCCTTGCATACCACACCACTGATAAGCTAATTATGAAAGCAGCCTCTGAAGTAGAATAATAAACCAAAAGCTGGTGCTGCCTCTTTCATCAGGAGGAAAAAAAGTTCTGATGTTTTATATGGTCGCACAAAAATGAACGAAAAGCCAAGCAGAGGAGAATCACCAATATCCACAATTTTGATGTTACTGACTTGGATCACTACTCATTTGATGCATAAAAGTTTCTAGTTCTTGGGTGTTATAGATTTCAAAAGATGGTAAATGTACATATAAGCGATTTTCTTAGAGGATGCAAAAGCCAGTGAAGCCACATTGACCACAGGGAGAAGGAAGAAGATTACTAGAACATGAAGCCATGACTGTAGTCTCGCTTCAGTAGTATCATTTACTTGCTAAAGCACAATTCCACAAAAATGGCATCTCAAGAAACGGAAAACAAGATATGTTGCAAATTTATCTTCCTTTTCTTCCCCTCCACCAAGGCCTAACAGTCTTAAAAGTGCAACCAAAAAAAAATAAAAAATGGAAGCAATCAAACAGATCAATATACATTTAAGCAAGTTCAAAATCATTACAGTGCCACCAACCACCATCAAACAAAAAATAAAATAAAATAAAAAACAGGAACAAAAAATGGCCTTATCAAAAGAGAAACGCATAAATGAGAACTACCTTGGCCATTGACTCCTATCATGATAACATCCAATTTTTTCAAATAAAACTATGACCGCTACTACGACTGCACAACTTTATTTTGTTTAACACAACCAGGTATCTTGAACGCCTGGCACTTCCAAATGGATGTCCTCTCAACAGGCATCAAACTACCACCAGAAGACCCTACAGAAAATGGGGACTTATTGCCCGCTGCAGCTTTGCGTGCATTATCTTGTGTCTCTAACATGCCTTTAGATTTCAGTTCCACATTGGGGCTTGTTTGATCTCTGAAACTACAAATGCTCAAGGGCAACTTTTTTTGCTTAATCCTTCCTCTCTTTTTACCAAAACTATCCAATGATTCCAAAAAGTTCTCCTCAGAGTGAAGTGTTCCAGTTACCTCATTTTCCAACTTCAGTCGCTCAGCTTTATCATATTTATATTGTGATCCTTCTCCATTTTCCAACTTTGGTCGGTCATCATTGTTGAATTTAGATGTATTCAGATCTACCATAATCTTGTCTACCTCCTTTACTAGACCTTCAGTGTGTATTTTTCCTACTGACCCATTCCCATTGCTCGTGGATGATCGATTCCTTTCACAGACTGAACCTCCACTTTCAACACAAGTTCTTCCAGAAGCCGAGCTCTTCAACCTCTTATGTTTGTGATTCTTCAAATCAGAAGATGGGAAGTTCTTGGAAATTCTTGGGGAGCTGTTGATGACACGGTGCAACTTCCGGGCTAATTCTTCATCTGTTTTGCAATTTGAAATTCCTTTGTGCTTATTGTACAATGTTTGAACAGGGACATGCTTCTTCATCTTGTTCTTTTTCAGATAATTTTCTTTGTTGGCACTCTCATCTGAAAGAAAAGCAACAAGTTCCAAAGCACTCTTGGCAGCAGCCACAGCCTTTGCTGCTTTAGCAGCCTTCTCTTCAGCAATAGCTCTTGCAGCCTCTGCAGCCTCTGTCGCTTTTATAGCAGCCAATCTGGAGGCTTCAACAAGCTCCTCATTGGAAAGATTAGGGTTATCCAAGTTGGATCGCAATTCATTACTAAGGTGAGCATCATATCCATTCCGAGCATTACAAGAAGCGGATGGGGTGTGGCAGTTATGATCAGAATTCCGTCTCTTCAATCCTGCCAGAAGCCGCTTTCGAGGTGGCAAAAGGGCATCAGCATCCAAGTGATTGACATCACATGCATTTGCCTCCATTGCTTTCTACATCTATATGCATACAAATCGCTTCAAAAACCTTCACA
>CAIGRQ010039127.1:0-13077 GCA_903798375.1 Fraxinus sp. D2006-0159
GTGCACAAATTGCACTTATCAGATATAAAAGTGGATCATTCTCAGAAGCAGAAAAGCATTATCATTCCACTTTGAAAGAGATTTTGGCGGTCAAACGTGGTATTGAAAAATTCAAGTTTCATCTCATTGGACACAAGTTTTTGGTTGAAATGGACACGTCAAATTGTACAATTTATGGTCGATGTGATGTTTACAAATTTGTTGATCCGAGATAGGGAATGTTATCTTTGGGGTATGCTTTGTTAAAATTTGTGAAGTCAATACAAACTTTTCATTTGCTGTTAACCTTCTTGATGAAAACAACATTAGCGAGCCAATCAGGGTTTTGAACTTCCTGAATGAACCGAGCAATGATAAGTCTATTGATCTCCTCACGTATGACCTCTTTCTTTGGGATGGCCCCCTGGTCTAACATTGAGTTTATGGACCACAAGTTTTGAAGATCTGCGCAAACTTCATAGCAAGGTGGATACAATAACTTTAATCTTATTGAGTAGCGGTCTCTCGATGATGGTATTGTAAACCATCAAAGCACAAACTACTTAAAAATGTGTAATTTCTGTCACCTGCCTCTAATCTGAGCCCAATGTGAGAGAAAGATCAATGGCTCTTTTTGAGATGATTGTTCCATCCTTGAATCCCTGGAGTAGGGTCTTGACCGCCTTGAGCAGATTGGCAAAAACATCCATATTTATGAAGGCATCATGAGACAGTATATTGGCTGCACTCCCATTGTCAACCAAGATTTTTCTTGCTTTAAAGTTTGCAATGATGACAGATATGACTAAGGCATCATCATGAGGAGATGATATGCCTTCCATGTCATTTGATCTAAAGGTAATGTCTTTCGTGTTGTAAAGGGCTGTCTTTGGAGTTGAACAGTATCGCCGAGCATAACTTTGATCTCCCGCCGTAATGATATATAGTCCTCCGTAGTATGCCTATGATCACGATGGTAGTCATAATATTTGCTCTTATCCGTAGTCTCAGGGGGAGATCACAACTTGGGTGCATTTAAGCTCTTTCATATTCTTAATCTCCATCAATATGTTGGTCCTAGAGGTATTCAAACGAGTAAATGGTATAGGTGGTATTTCCTATCTCTGCTTACCCCGAGCATGATCTTGTCATGGATTTGACTTATGTGGCCTCTTATGTTCTGGCTTCTCAAAGGTCTGGCCGATTTTCATTGTTTTCTCTATGCTGATGTATTTTTCTCCCCTTTTGAGGAGCTCAGTTACTAATTTGGGGGATGTCTTAGATACAGAGATCTTAAAGGCTTCATACCTTATTGCATATGTTAAACTTGAGACAATTGCTGTAATGTGAAGGTAGAGTATCTATAGTCTTTCTTTATTAAATCTTGTCATAAAGTTTCGTAGGGTCTTATTCGACCCTTGGCGAAGTTGCATGAGAGAGGTGGCAGTCTTCCTGATGTGCTTACTATTAGGAAAAAAAAAGAGAATTTATTGGCCAAGTCCGAGAATAATGCTATAGAATTGAGCTCTAATGTATCAAACCAGTCCCGCTGGTATTAGTCAAAGTTTGAGAAAATGCATTACATTTCATTAGGTCTGATGTGCCCTGTAAGTTCATAACATCCGTATAACGTTGAGGTGATTGATGAGGTCACTGGTCCCATCGTATTCCTTTATGTGGGGGAACTTGAACCTGCTCGGAAATGGATAAGAGAGTACTTTAGGTATGAATGGAATGTTATGGGTAAATCTTATCGTTACTTAGGTATTCTGCAGTAGACTAGTGGTGATCCCATCTTGTATGATCCGTACGAGTTCGTCTGAGTTCATGTAACCAATCTCGAGGCCGAGGCTATTGGAGGTGCGCCCGAGGCCCCGGATCCACCATTATCATGGACATTGCTACTGACCCGAGCTCGAGCATTGGCCATGAAACCTCCTGTAGTGCCGATGCCAGATGAAATTTCTTTGACTTAGAAATTGAGTCAGCATGGCAACTTGGGGGATTCACAATAGGAGATGGGTTTGGAGCGGATGAGCTTGCTGGAGCAAGACCTGAACGTGTATTAATCAAGGCTTTTGGTAGCGCTTTCCACCGACAGTGCGAATGATGCTACCAAAAATATGCACCTGTGAATTCTCGAGCTTGATGATTGATGATGAGCATGAACAAAGTCTTTTGATACCTGAAACAAAGGCGTCGATGTGTGTCATCGTCGCCATTTCAATACTTAAGTTAGAGGGAGAATTTATGCTTGAGGCTGTACTTGAAAATTATGTTAAAGTATACTTGAATAATGAACAAAAGCCTTGTATTTATAGAGGTAGTAGTGGACTCTCGATAGGATTGGATTAGTTGAATATCCTTGTCTTTAAGAGTTCAACCTGAGATGGGTGTTGGAATTGCACTACAATTGCCGGTCTAATTATAATACAATTATAATATTTATTGATATAGAGTCCTCTTAGATGCACGGGTCTCAGATTGAGATATTTGGATATGTTTAGAATCCTTGAAAAGTAGGATCCTTTTGTGTTTAAGTAGGAAGACCTTTACCTTTAAATTTAAAGTGCTCGAGGATGCCATGTCTTTGGCTGGTCAAAATATACCAAGGACCACTCCAAAGGATGGTCGCAACCAAATATCATGAAAGTAGGATATTAATCGTCAAGGTAACTCCAGAGGACCCCATCATTCCCGAGGACTCCCTAACTGAATCATGATAAACAAGCTTATATAGTCCTTGGGATATGCTCGATCATGCAAACAATGATCAAATAAGATCCCAATTTTTAATTTTTTTTTTCAAACTCATTTTTAATTAAACGTTTTATAGTATTAATAACTTTTATCAAAATCTACTAAAAAATAAGACTCGTTCGATAGGGATTAAAATCCAATTAAAATTGAAAATATGGTCGTTATTGGGTCCCACTCGTCTAATAAAAATTAACAATAACAGTTAATTTTTCAATTTTAATCTTTACCGAACGGGCCCTAAATAAACGTATGAGAATTGAGAAAGTTCAATGACATATTTCTCTTTATTCAGTATCCCCATTTTAACCTTTCAATCCTCCAAGCTCGCCCACAAAATACACCATGGGAGGGACAGAAGAAGAAAATCGGCGACACGAAATCTAGCCCGGTCAAGGTCAGTCAAATATCGGAGTCATGAAGGGTATTAATGTCATTGCACAGGCGTCATCCTCCCCCTTCCTCATTTCTTTCCTCTGTTCTTCAGCAAGCATATTCTGCACCAAGCAAAACTCTTCAGTTCAGAGCAAGAAACAAGCAGTTAAATTAATTCCAAAAATCTCTATTTTTTCTTCAAATTTCACGATTTCGGATTCGTGAGAAAATTTTTTGTTCATGGCTAAAACCTGAATTGAAATTGGAAAAAAGAGATTTGAAGATCTTCAACAGAACCAAGAAATGGCATCAATATCCACATATATCTTAACCGTGACCCCCAAAACCCATTCTTTAACCCTCTCCCATAAAGCACTCAAACCCCCTCAACTCCACTATTTGCCACCCCTTTTTCTCCCCGCAAGTGTAAAATACCAGTGCCGTAGTAGACGTAAGTCAGTTGTTTTGATTAGGGCTAGTAGCAGTAGTGGTATTGATGTTACTACGTCAGCAATTAAGCCTGGAGGCATCGTCGAGAGTGATAAATTGCCATCGGAGATGCGGAAGCGGGCCATGGATGCCATTGATTCGTTTGGAGGGAGGGTTACAATTGGTGACGTGGCAAGCAAGGCCGGGCTCAAATTGAATGAAGCTCAGAAGGCCCTGCAAGCTCTCGCTGCCGACACTAATGGGTTCTTAGAGGTCATTCTTTCACGCCTATTAAGCAATTATTTCATCAATGTGAAGTCAAATTCATTTTGTAATTTTGAATTTTGGTTTGCAAATGTAAGGAAAACTAATAATTATAACGTGCAGCATGCTACATGAAATTTTGGATTTTAGATTCTTTTTTGGCCGTTTCAATATTGTAGTGCTATTTAACAGGTTTCGGATGAAGGTGATATATTGTATGTTTTTCCTAAGGATTATCGATCAAAGCTCTCAGCGAAGTCTTTTAAGATAAAAATTGAACCTTTGTTTGAGAAGGCCAAGGTATGGGCATTTATTTGCAGAGTATGGGATGTTGATTCAAGCTTGTATGTTTTGATTAAAATGATCCCTTTTTTTGTGACAGATGGCTACTGAGTATGTAGTGAGGGTCTCCTTCGGGACTGCACTTATTGCTTCTATTGTGCTTGTTTATACCACCATAATTGCTATTCTCTCGAGTAGTCGGTATAACTTTTCGCCATTGCATAAGCATTTCATGTCTATAATAAATTAACTGCTTTCTATGCACTCTTATGTATCGATTTGCAAATATTAATTTCTTCCTATTTCTTCTATTTGCAACAGTGAAGAGGACAATCGTGGAAGGCGAGGAAGATCTTATGATACAGGCTTCACATTTTACTTGAGTCCAACTGATTTGTTCTGGTAATTCTAATTCTGGAATTATGAAAACATAAGAGGGAACAGATAAAATTTGAGTGGAGTTGTAAGGATCTGGGTGTCATGGTTGGAATCTTTGCTAGTTGGTTTGGTTTTAGTTACTTGAAGTGGTGATATGATGATATCCTCATCAAGGCATATAAATCTCGACTTTTATCCTGTAAGAAGTCAAAATTTAAGATCTTATTTATGGGTTAAAAGGGACAGCTTGCTAAAAATATGTAATGTGTTGACATAGCAGATTTTCTAAATAAAAAATTTGTGGATGTTTTGTTACATTCATGCATAATGGCCTGCTAGAATGTTGTTTAGTTTTCGGAGAACTTATGTGGAAGTTTTCTGTGGTTTATGATGTCTAGTACATGATACCATTGATTATTTGGTTCAACCATGTTGTGTCCGATATTTTTCAGAGCACCAAAATCACTCTGTTTTGGAAACAAATTTTTTCTTCTTTTTTATATGACTTTGAGAGAATGAAAGATTATCAACCTCATTAATACAAGCTAGCACCATATTTCCTCTAGCTGGGTTCAAGTTTGAGCTTCTGTCAAACAAGTGTTTGTGACCTGATTCGGTTAGAAGCGATGCTGGCATATTCTTGTACTTTTATCTGACATGGAGAAGTACAAGAGATCTTTTCTTACCTTGCCTGGTACAATCGTTTTTTCAGGTATTGGGATCCGTATTATTACAGGAGGCGACGAGTAAGAGAAGATGGTGGCGGGATGAACTTCATTGAATCTGTAAGTAGCAAATTCTAACTTCACATTATGTGTTTCTGGTTGTCTTCCTACTAACTACATCCTGTTTTGCAGGTCTTCTCCTTTGTATTTGGGGACGGTGATCCAAATCAAGGTATCGAAGAAGAGAGGTGGAAGTTGGTAATAATTGAGCTCTGATTTGAGTGGTCTGTTACTTTTGATGTTTTGAATTTAAATATCCTTTCGTTCTGTCGATCCTTAAAAGTATTTTGCAAATTCCTCGTGCATATCAAATCAGTATACTAGTATCGATGTCTTTGCCATGTGTGACATACTTAATTTTTAGCTACTTGAAAGCTGAAATCCACGTTCAATAAGAGGCCAACTTTTGACACCTTTTCAGATTATAGTTATTGAAACTTTAGCTATTCAAGTATTTATAAATTTATGAAGAATGTAAACCTTCAAGGAGTTGGCCTCAGTTTAAGCTATGACCATCAGTTCTCAATTTTTACTTGTGTTTTACATGGAATATCCAATTTTTCGATCAGTTTGATGGAATTTGTAGCTGGGTATGCTGTCAAACTCTTCTACTCTCGTTCAACCTCTATAGAATTTAATCCTGGAGCACAGTCATAAACTTTGACTAGATGATTAATCACGAGTTCCTATCTAAGATAATTTTTTTGGTATTTCTCCCACGTTGTTGAGGCAGTGCAACATTTGGTTATATACCAATCTCATTTCCCTCAGGTAATCCTTTGAACAATTAAGACTGCGGCATTGGACAATATATAGCGCAAAAATCTGGTGTTTACTACCTCAGACGGTGTTCTTGGAAGTTGGATGTCAATTGAACTTTTAGCCCTAAGATGAAATATGATTAGTGTGATACGTAATGTTGGGTGCATTTTGTTTCTCTGGCAGGTCATCCTGTTAGTTCTTCCTCAGTATATCCTCTTTGATTTATGTCTTATGTATAATCAACTCGAGTGCGATGCTTGTCAAAATAAACAACTAGCTTTTACAGTTACTTTTTCACTAAAACGTTTCTGCAGATTGGACAATATATAGCATCAAATGGTGGCGTTGTCACAGCTGAAGAACTTGCGCCATATCTTGACGTAGGGACTGCTGAAAACACGGTAACTAACACTTGACATATACAGCTGAATGAAATCTTGTTATTAATTTGCTTTTGCGGGTCGAAAGCACAGGTAGCTTTTGGATTTTGCAGCATTTAGTGCTTGTTCTGAGAGGTGCCAGAAAATGTGTGCAATTTGGTTTAGTGTAATTGATGGAAAATCAAATCTTAACTTTTCCTCGGATGGTTTGTCTTCTTATATTTAGTCTGGGCTTGTTTCCTATGTTTAAATAGTTTTGATATTCATGGTATATCACACCCAAAATATGTGCTTAATTCTACCCCAGTCACAATATCTGAATATATAGTGTGTGGATGTGTGGTTGTGGTTGTGCTTATTTTTTGCATACGCTTGCATGCAGGACCATTCTTAGATTTTTTTCTCCCTTTGAGCAATTAAATGTACGTCTGTCCTTCTAGTAATCGTGCTCTTTATGAATATTTTCAGGATGATGACTCGTATATATTACCTGTGCTCCTAAGATTTGATGGTCAGCCAGATATAGACGACGAGGTTTGGTTTCTTTGTCTTGGTGGACACGAGAGAAGTTTCACTTAGTGCATACTTTTATTTATATGATTCAGTTTTCTTCAAATATCGTTAGTTACATAAAACTTGAAGAAGTCTGAATATTTGGAAGCTCAAAGCTTTGAACTGACATGTGTTTGTTTTTATGTTTGTATGCTATATTAATTAAAAACTGGGCCTAACTTTACACATGATGCATTGTTTAATAAGGCAGTTCTGAGGCGCACCTCAGAAAAAGCCTCAAGGTGCAAATTTTTTGGCACTTTATATACAAAGTTTGCCATGCATTGCCCATTATGGCAAAAATCATTTTCTCTCTTATGTAGAAATAGTATCAGTTCTTTCTGCGTGGTACTAATATTTATAAATTACAAGTCTTAGGCATTTGTGGTGCATTAGTGTTTAACATGAACTGCAGTGAATGTGGTGGAGACATTTAAATGCTCCCATACTTCTCTGCTAATTTAAATCAGTATCAGCTCCCCCGATATTCTATACTCATTGAAGATTTAATTTTTACAAACATAGTACAACAAGAACAAGAGAGAGAAGCCTAAACTATTAAAGTGGGCTCATTTTTGGAAATTAGCAGAGTTTCCATAGGATTGTCAAAGGAAAATCTCCTTTGTGATGGCTGAAGGAACTTCTTTAATCAACAAGTGGCAGAATATTCATTTCTCCTTTTGCTTTTGGAACTCAGCTAGCAGTATAACATATGATTGCATACCTTAAATACTTATTCTCAAATTATCACAAGCTTTCTAATTTGATTGAGAACCATTTAGAGTTTCTCGTTTGATTCCTCCGACACACCAAATTCCTCCTGGCTTCTGCCAAATTTCTTTTGTTTTTTAAATTTTTTTATCTTTACACTCTTCTAGGTGGTTTCTTTTCAAAATGAATTTTGTCTCTTTGTTTGATCTTTTCAATTTTAAAAGCTTTATGCTATACAATACAGCATTCTTTTTGTTATGTGAGATTGGTTCCGTCTATTTATATCCCACGTAAAATTGAAAATGTACCTAACTTCTGCTACCACTTTCTTAATTTGATTTTTCCTTTTTCCCAGTTGAGTAAACTGCTTTTCTTGCAGGGGAATATTTTGTACCGTTTTCCATCACTGCAACGCACTGCTGCTCCACAGAGGAGTAGACAGAAGGAATATGTTGGAAGAAGATGGGCTGATTGGGCGGGAGGAGTTGAAAAGTTTTTCGAGGAAAAGAAATGGCAATTCAGGTATTCTTTTTATTTTTCATTTTTAATTTGATTAGTTTCGTGCATCTTGGTTATGTAACGTGAGAACTTGGTTCTGCAGCAAAACTAGTGCTTCAGAGAGGGCAATGGTGATTGGTCTGGGCGGGCTTAATCTATTTGGTGTTATAGTTCTCAGTACCATGTTGAAGTACGATTAAACTAGCACTAGTTTCTGTTTGGTAGTTTTTTCACTATTTTTTGTTCACCCCTCTGCTTGACTGATAACTTGAAGGAACATGACGACGAGTCCAAGTGGGTTCATATCATTTGTGTCCGACGTATTTCCCTTACTTCAGGTATGAAATCAAAGTCCTAATGCATAATTGTGTTGCTCTTCCTAAAACCTGAATTTAATTGCAAGCTATGCCATTTAATTTGAATTTTTGATATTGTACTCTCTGCTTGAACCACAAAGCTAAGAAGAACTGAGTGTTTCAGTACAGGTGAAAACTTCTTGGCTAATTTCTTCATTTTGCATAAGCATACCTTTTTACTATTTTTCAATTTATTGTTGCATTGAGTGTTTTGAAGAGGCATGGGAAGGTATCCGTAAACCACTTGATTTAAAAGCTTAAGCTGTTAGATATAGCCACTAGATAGAATCACATATATTTCATTTAAATAGTCTTCAACATGCCCATTTACCTGTAAGCATGGTTCACTTTTCCTGATCAAAGTCTTAAAATGTGCACAATTCATTTGATCTTTCTTTTTAAAAAGAAAAGAAGTGCACAATTAAACTAAATGGGTGGCAGCGAGACTCGAGTCCAATATCTTTTTTACTTGATACCATGTTGAACCACTTGGCTTGAAAGCTTAAGCTTTTAGATAGGATCACATGTGTATCTTTTAAATAGTCTTCAACGGTATCTCTCTGGATCTTCTAATAAATCATCTCTTCATTTCTTGTCACGTTTTTAAGTGGTTCATTTATTTTAGAATCAGTTACTTACACACTGCAGCTAAGTTGTCAGAAGATATTTTCATGATACTTGTATGTACTACTATAATTTAACTCCGTAACACGTGTACTTAAACATCCTTAGTTTTATTATTGACCATAACTTGCGAAGTGGGTACTTATCTGTAGGGCTGTCCGTAGGTCGGGTCGGGTCGGTTCGGTTCTGCTCGATTCCAAAATTTTTGGGTATTTAATAAATAGACCCGTCGGGTCCAAATATAATTATGGAACCGTTCGGGTTCGGTTCGGTTCCTCTCGGTTCCATGCTATAATTAAATTTTTTAACATTTACAGAAACACTATATAAATATAACTAATGATATTTCATTCATAACTTTTACAAATTAACATAGCTCAATTCAAATATATATAAATAACTAGCTGTCGAATAACATTAATTCAATGCATACAAATATCAAAAAATAGATATTAATATTAAGATGTCGGTGATACATATTAAAAAATTGAGGCCCAAGACTTAAAANCATAATTAAATTTTTGGATCTTGCTACACTCACATAATGCCTTACATAATTTTTTACCAAGTGGACACTTGGCGTCCATAATAAAAAATTGAGGTTCAAGGCTTAAAATTATGAAATGATCTGATTTAATTAATTAATTTATTTAGAAAAAAATAAAATAATTTAATTAATTCAATAAATAAAATAAAAAATTTATTTAGTTTCGGTTCTCATTCGCTTTTTTGGTTCTTGGTCTAGACCCAAGATCCGATCCATACCCATCGGTTCTCTATTCGGGTACCCGTTCGGGTATTTAACTTGTGAAGAATCGCTCAGTTCGGTTCGGTTCGGGTTCGGGTTCGGGACTTTTGGACACCCCTACTTATCAGAAAGTCCTATAGGAGGGAAAACTTTTCATTTGCACATTTCTGAAGTTCTGGCTTTAACCTTGCAGATCTATGCTGGCTCTTTCTTTGCAATTCCTTTGGTTCGATGGGTTTTTGTTCAAAAGACGAATGCAGATATCGATAAAAGAAATCAAGTCAGGGCAAAACGTTCGCGTGCACTTGAATCACCGGATCTCTCTTTGAGGCGGAAGGTAAACGCAAAAGGATTTGTCATAATTGTCATAACTACGATCATTCAACTGTCTTTCTGATTCATATAATGCTATTCAAATTGGAACGAGCCATCAGAATTCTTCTCAAAGATTTTACCTTAAAACTCTCTAAAAACACGCTTTGAATGCTCATCTTACACTTGTCGTACTCAGTTGAATGCTTAACAAGCCGAGACTCTGTAGAATAGATATTTTTAAGTGCAACACTGATTCTGTTCTAATGTCGAACAGCTTCTCTATATTGTACTTTGTTCTTTGATTTTCGTTTATTTCTTTTCGGCATTGTATTATTCAGGCTTGAAGTTCATACAACATACTGTCTTCATTTTCCTTTTCCTAATAGTTCCTCTCCTAATCTTCAAATATGTATTTCTGTTTCATACTATCAGCTTTTGAGCGCTCGAGACATGGCTCAAAGAACATTCATCGGTCAGGATCGAATTGTTTACAGTACCGATAAGGATCTATACGAGCAAGATTACGAGGCCCGAGAGTGGGATCGGAGGTTCAAAGAGATTGAAAAGTCTGACTAACTAAAACCAAAGCTTCAGTTATGCATTTTTTTCAAATGATAAATGTATTACAGGCAGGGTGGGACTGTCCATTGTAGTTTTATTTGTGTACATAGATATTTATATTACTGATGCAGAGATCAGGGAACAAAACAGATTTGCTTGATGAGATGAAATTACTGTCATTGCTCTGCGAGAGCAACAACAATGTAAAGAATATTTATTAGGTCACAGTAGTCTCCAAGGCTATTCCTCTGAAAATAATTTCTACCTTCCCATTTTCATCTATCTGCGATTGGTCAATCTAGGAATAATATCATTTTATTTATTCTTTGATCAGAATTCTCAGACATTTTGGCTCTTTTGAAAACTACTATAGGCATAGATTTGAACATGTATTTAGAATTCATTGACACTTAAATTAGAAACGAATCTTCAACAATTTTGCTAACTTTATCTCAATATGGATGCCACAAACTGACAAAAGTGTCAAGTACGAACAAAGTTCCACATTGAAGCATCGCGTGTGAGTAGGAGGCGAACCATTAGGCATCGCGATGAACCATGATAACACGAGATACTCCACACTTTTCATAAACAAAATCTCTACATACTCCACACTTTTCACAAACAAAATCTCTACACAAAAAATTACGAACTCTAGAAGAAACACTATCTATTTATTTTTCTTACACTTAGCCCGTGTTGGATTCCTTCTACTTTTAATTTAATTTAATTTATTTTTCATACTGATTTTCAACCATACGTCCAAACAATAAAATATTCTACACGTAAATTTTTTTTACTTTTTAATCACATATCCTTAAAAAAAAAAAAATACTATTCAAAATATTATTTTTTAAATTAAAGGTCACTAAAGAGGGGCTTAATATTCCAGTATTCGACTTCAGAATGCAAATGGTTGCAAGACCATTTCTTGTGTACGTGATGTCCTCAACGCATAAGCGGATGAGAATTTGTTGACAGCTGAGTCGTACAGATTTGAAGGTCAAATGCGTCTCATTTGGCATAATAAATAAAATAATTAAAAAAAATGTCAAATTTCATTACCAATGACGAAAATTGACAATAGTTCAAAGTGAGAATACTCAGACTACAGGGGCTTTATTGATATTTAACCCCACCTAAGGCGATACGACACTTTCTCCCCAATTGCTCATAGTCATGTCAACGAGTCGAGTCGAGATGAGTCACGAGCTGAAATTTAAAGTTCAAGCTCTTGAGCTCGGCTCGAGCAAAGCCGAGCCGAGCCGAGCAAAAGCTCGGCCAAAAAAATGCGGCTCGACCGGCTCAATTATTTTTGGCTACCTGTAGGCAGCTATAGCTGCTTGCGTTGTAGAGCTGTTTGCTAGTAGTTGTAGTTGTCTTTTCATTTTTTTTTTATTTATTTTTAAACGGGCAGCCTCGTGTGCCTACGGGCTGAACTCGAGCCGACAAGCTTTTTTCGCTATTCCTAAGGGCATCTCCAATGGAGACACCATTGCACCAAAATGCACCAAATTTTGGTGCAAAGGTGTCTTTAATGGAATACCATCTTTGGTGCAACACTATTCACTTTGCACTATTTTTCCAAAATGGTGCAAAATCCAATTTGCCCTTTCTTATAATTTGGCAAAAGTATTTTTTGAGTGTATTTGTGTCATTTTCGTTATATAATTTTTAATACAATTATTATTATTATTATTATTATTATTATTATTATTATAAAGGATATTACTATTATTATTATTATTTGCATTTAAATTAAATTTGAAATGTTAAAAATAATAATTACTGAATTAATTTAAATACGAATTCCGAGAATTAAATTGCAATGATATTTCGACTTCATATTTAGTAATTTAATATGTTNTATTTTGTACATGTAGCAAGGTCCTTATTATTATTTACATTTAAATTAAATTTGAAATGTCTAAAATAATAATTATTGAATTAATTAAAATAAGAAAAAAATTAAAATAAATCTAACACGATTATTTATAGTTAACAAAAAATATTTTACAATAACCACATTTGGCGTGTAGAAAAGATGTTGAACGTACATTTTGCGTTCTACAATTGAAGTTTGCAATAATGAAAGGACCGACAATGTTTTGAGAAAAACATGTATTACATGATATCATGATTGCATGTATAATAATGCATAACATGATTATCGAGGACGAGCGTATCGTTGATGCACCAGTCCGAGAATGGACATAAGTGTCAAGTCCAGAAGTTGAGTTGGTTGAAGACAAAAATCACCGTTTTCAAGAATTCCTTGCTCGTCATAGGCAAATTAAGGATAAAGAGACTCACATTGCACTCCGAAATACATTAATCAATCATTTGTGGAAGACACGAATTTCGAGAATTAAATTGTAATG
>CAIGRQ010039145.1:0-11047 GCA_903798375.1 Fraxinus sp. D2006-0159
CAAAATTGAAGTGAAATTCACAAATTAAATTGGAATATCGTGATCCATTCAAGCAAAAGAATCATACATCTATAGATCGAGGTACGCTTCCGTTTTAATTTTATTGTTCTCATTGATTTCAACATGGAGTATGATTTTAAAATTTATATATTAGAAAAGGATTTGTTTAAGTATAATATTTTGGATCGATAATCATTTTCTGTTTTTCTATCATAATGCGCATAGCGTAAGGAGTTGTAGTAATGAAATTATCGTGAACAGTGTAGACGTACTACTCTTTTAGATTTTACACGGAACACCCAAAATCTGATGATTGGCCTGGCTGTGTATTTTAATTTTAAGTGATATGAAATTTAAGTTGGAAGCCAAACGCAACGCATGAAAAGCCGCAAGGCTAAAGGGAAACAAGATCCTTAATTTATATATACNTGTAGACGTACTACTCTTTTAGATTTTACACGGAACACCCAAAATCTGATGATTGGCCTGGCTGTGTATTTTAATTTTAAGTGATATGAAATTTAAGTTGGAAGCCAAACGCAACGCATGAAAAGCCGCAAGGCTAAAGGGAAACAAGATCCTTAATTTATATATACAATTAATTAATGGATTCAAACCCCTAATATATATATAGTTAGATGCTTTTACTTTAATCAGCCTATCTTTAAAGCCTTTATTCTTGCATTTGACCGAGACTAGTTTAAGCGAAGTTCAATGTGATAGTGTCAACAATATTTTTCATAATTGAATAACAACTTGGAGTTATTTTAACTTTCAATCCAACTTGGGTATTTTTCTAATTTATTTATTAAGTTAATCCTCAGGATCAATAACTTCTCGATTTTATTGAGTTCTCTATAGTTTAACCAATTCGTATTGATCGATCTTTGATATTCTATTGGAATCAGAAAGAATGCAATATTGTGTTGATTGTATTTTATAGATTCAAGGTGCATCACAAAGGGTAAATCTGTTTGTACATAATACAGGCGCCTCCAACAGGGGGCCTCCATGTGGCCATTATGGCGCACATTAAGTAAGAGGTTAAGTTGATGTAGCATAACCCACATCACAAATTACCGATTACAAGCTCCATTTTAATAGACACTTGAAGTACTTAATTTTGTCTCTTCTTTTTCGACTGATTTGAGATTATTTTTATTAATAGATAGAACATGTATTACAAAATTTTCCATTACGCAAAGGTGCACGACTTGCAAAATAAGTTAGACAAGGACCCTGTCAAATCTATAATGTATTAAATATCACATCAAATGAAAATTATTTTTTGGACGATTTAAACTTACTATAATTTAATTATTTCAAAAATACCTTACTTTTTCATTTTTCAATATTTAATAAATATTACAAAATCTTTGTCATATATGAATTTCGTGATATTAATTCTCTATAATTAACATTCACAATAATATAAACTCAATATCTTGACTTGATGACACATTAATTAAAACTTTGCTAACCAAAAGAATGTTGTATTGAACACTTAATTGACTAGACAGATGGATTGTTAGATGATGAGGATAGCACCCCTATCAAGTATATTTAAATAAGCCTCATGATCATGATCTCTCGTTACTTCACACTGGCAATAGATTCTAGATAACTACAAATTTTAACATTTGGAACATGTAATGGTAAATGTTATACCTCTTATGACGAGGCTCTAGACCACTATTACGTGACAGTCAGCTAGCAAACTAACTAGACCCACACTCTATATCATCATCCTACCTGATCGAGGTGATGTCATATGTATGGTAGCTGAGGTATTGTATCACTTTCGTCGAGCTGCCATGTAGAGGTCGATCTCCATTGTCTAGACGAGATGTTACGCATGTTGCAGAGAAGGAATTTGAGACACGTAGCCTTCTTATAGCAAAAGAGATTTCCCACTTCACCTCTTCTTGGAGATCTTCTCCACAAGATCCTCCTACGATTGATTGATCTGATATCTCTACAGGAGGAGTCTAAAAGGTCAAATTATTATTCTACGATTCAAAAGTCAGACCTAAGTAATAGGGTGACTACCTTTTAGAAACGTTAACAACACTCACCCTATGATGGATGAATTGATACCTATGAATAGACACACCAATAATTAAGATAAAAATACGTGTCTCCTGATCCAATTGTCAGTATTTCACATCTTCTATTATAAAAACTCACAATTAATATCATTTGAAGGTAATGCAAATTTATACACTCTGACTATAACATTGCTCTAATATTATTTTCTCTATTTACACACTCTTGAATCCGACCACTTGCACTTAGTGGCTCACATCGTTACCACGTCTAACGCCCAATACTTTACTTTCCGTTAACTAATTTGACCGTCGGGGTGCTCGCGATACATGCTCTAAGGTTTGTCCAAATGTGTGAGAAGAGACTACCTGGACATGGACGTGAAAGAAATTAAAATTTGTTGACCACATCCTCTACGAAAAATGAGGTCAATAGTAACTCTTAACATTAATGATGGAATGACAATGTGGCAAGTGTGGCAGCTCACCTACTGGAACTTAAAGATTTTTTGTCCACGTAACTCAATACCAGGCGCTCCTTAAAAGATACACCCTTTAACAATTGTGAGAAAAGAAATGTACCAATCATTTGTATATCCCTACATTTTTAACTTGTGATTTGGACATTAATTCTTTCCTTTGTCATTAGTACTATAGAGAGTATTTTATACTATGAATATGTAAATAATTGACTACATAATCAAATTGGAGTTCAAAAAATAAATGACAGTTTCAAAATATTGTTTCAAAATATTTATTCCCTGTAAGTCGTGTCCTACTAGGTTATATTCATGGCTCCAGTCCTAGGACAAATACTGCAATTATAAATTCAATATACTAGCGTAAGTAAATTCAAGACGTGAATTACACCTATTGTCAATTAATTTTAACAGTTATCGTAACAATGTTGTGTGATAGACATAGTAGCGGAGGGAGGTGGGGACTTTGGCGCCAAGAAAATTTAAGATTTTTTTACTTGACATTTTTATTTTTTATTTTTAATATTACTTATTTTGAAAATAGTCTTCGTAATTAAATTAGCTCTCCATTAATTTCAAGTCATGACTCCATAGCTAGGCCAACTTTTTTTGTTAACATAGGAATCCGTAGCCGCTACCCGTGAGTGCGTACTGAGTAAACTTCGACCATGTGTAGTAGCCCGCAAACCACATAAAAGAGATAAACCGCACAAGGCAAGCTCGGTGTGACGGACTCAACCGAGAAAGTGTTGACAGTGAATTCGAACTTGTGACTTTCGATCTCCGCGTTCACCTGTCAATTAAGCCCATTTTTGTATGTGTATATGTGTGGATAAGGGAAAATCAAAAGCTTAGTCTTAAAGAATGGAGAGAAATATTAGGATAAGAATATCCGAATGATAAAATGAGATCCAAGTAAAAGCAACAGGTTTGTCTTACAAAAGCAACAAAACCCCACAATACACTAATCATTAAAATTAACTTTGGCGCCGATTTCTTTGCGCGATCTAATCCGCCATTCGCGCATTCTTACTCCAAATTTCAAAAAAGTAGGCCGTTATTTTTGCGGTTTTCCATTTTATGGTCTCTTAATTTTATTTTATTTTTAATCAAAATCGAGGTTCATAAACTTTTGGCATGCACGAGATTCTTTTAGCATGCATTAGTGGGGGCATAAACCAGGCGCACACCCCCACCAACACACATAATCATGTATTTCTAACTAATTGCTCATTATTCAAGTGGTTTATGTATGAGGATGTACGTATATATACAAAAGTGCTTCACGTACAGAAGCATAGTCCACATAAATGTAACAGAATCTTCACACATGGTGGGGTCTGCACATTTTTTTAAATACACGGTGAGACCCACCGATTGTTTCTATTTTGGTGAAATTATGTGGATTTTTTTTTTTTTCAAATGGAATTCCTGATATTTGTATGATCCAATATATACACGTTTACTTGATTAATTGTGGGGTTGAGAATAAGAAAGTGAAAAATATATTTTGAAAATAATGGAAATCAAACAAGGGTCAAATAATTTCATCTTAATTATTATGCCACTGCAATTTCGTTTTAAAGATTGAGATTAAATAAATAATTTGTCATCTATCTAAGAGATGGTTCAACTTGATATCAAAAGCATATAAAAACTTTGAATCATTCTACATCTACATCACTTTTTACATTATGACACGTGACAACACGTTATTGGACATTTTAGAAAAATAAACAATTTTTTCACCAATCAAATCATGCCAACTTAGATTCTGTTAAAAACTCAAAAACTTTAAACTTATGTCTGATCATCACTTGTTTATAAAAACCGTGAACTCGTTAAGCTTGTAATGAAAAATAAATAAATATTTGAGAGAGCGTGTGGAAAATGAGTTTAAATAAATAAATGTGTCGTCCATCTATCAATTACACGAGATGATTTAGCGTGTTTCTAAAGTTGTCTAATGTCTTGAACTTAAATCTCGATGGCTATTTGTAACTTTTTAAAAGTGCGAGACTTGTGATGAAAAGTAAATAAATCATGTGAGTAAACAATTCGTTTGACAAATGTCCCTAATACAGTAATTGTGCGTAATTGATAAAAGCAAACAAAAGTAGTCGTAGACTTGATTGCAAAGCCATGATTTGCGCTGGCCGCTTCTGATTGGAATTTCCAAGTCTATAAAATGGCATTCATGTTGTCAATTCAAGGCACAAACTGACCAAATCAACATAGCCGTAAGTATAATGGCATTTAGGAAGGGAGCCCTACTTCATCTAATCTTCTTATGTTTCACGTTTATTTCTTGGGAATTAGAGGTTGAAGGGGTTCCCAATTACAGGGATGCTCTAGCAAAGTCCATTTTGTTCTTTGAAGGACAGAGATCCGGGAGGGTTCCTAATGTCCAACAAATCACGTGGCGATCCGACTCTGGACTTTCCGATGGTTCATTAGCTCATGTAAGCGACTAAAATTTACTTTTTCTTTTTTCTTGAAATATCTAACTTATTCTACATTGATAATTAAATTTTAATAAATCAATGTATCTCTTCTTTTACCACTTAACTAACTTTTTAGTCCATGCACTTATGCTAAAAAGTAGATTTTTAGTATATTTTAATAAAAGTTGATGAATATGTTGATGAAAAGTTGATACAAGTTTGTTGGTCTTATGAAATGCGTGATTAAAGCTAATTATTGATTTTCGTTCAAATTTTATCAACTCCTATAACTAAACCATACGAAATTGTTCTCCTGCCCACACTTACGGTTATCTCCAAATGTGGGACTTGTAAGTAAAGTTCTCTCCAAGCGAGTAAGATAAGACTTTCCATTGTGAATAGAAAAAAATTCTGCTGAACCATGGCACCATGCACTAAATGTAGTATTGTTTAAGGATAATATCTTCCATGCGCAATGTTGACACTCCCGTAAGGGTGCCACGAGTTGAGTCGAGTCGGCTCCCAAACCAAAACTGGAGGCTTGAGCTCAATAAAATTAGGTTCGATCTAAGCTTTTGACTCGGCGCCTTGTCGAGCCAAGATGGCTCACGAATTTTTTAAGGCAGCAACTCCTCCATGCAATTGTGGTATGTTTTTTATTTCTTTATTTTTTCTAAGGTCCGGTCGTCACGGGCCGAATATAACTCGTGACACGGGTTGGCCTGAGCTCAAGCCAATGCCCCCAAAATGGGGCTCTCGGGCCGACTCGGGCTTTTTTTGGGCCGAGTCATGGGTTGTTGCCTATGAGCGAAATTGGCACCCTTACCCTCCCGATTTGCAAAAAAGAAACACACACACATTGACCATCCGTTTCATTTATACATGCTAATTTTCCTTATATTCTTTCTGTTTACAAAGTTAGTGTGGAATATATTATGTCCCTAGACAGTTGATACCCTGTTTCAACTATAATTCCTAGTCACAATTTTTCAACAGAAAGTAATAAATCCTTAATCATATTCCATAATGATCAATCATTTCTGTTTCTTTTATTTGAAAAATGTTGTGAGTACAAAAAAAAAAAATTGATACATAATTTTGAATTTCACTCATATGGGGGTGGGCCCCATGTAATTAAAATATTTGACAAAAACCCCTCACCCACTCATTGCTGCGTGTATTATGTCAATTCCTGTACCTATAGCACGGTTCCTTTTCTTTTCCCTGTTTTCAAACATAAATTCTGTTTCTTACATGACATGAAAATAATATTTTTAGTTGTGGTCCTATAAAATGTATGATTAAAATTAATTATTAACTTTGATTTGGATTAAAATTTGAATTTTGATTTATAGGGCTAAAAATATTTCCGGTTTTTTAACATAAATTCTGTTTCTTACTGCTTACATTTTGGCATGTCAGGTGGACCTCAGCGGAGGCTATTATGATGCCGGAGACAACCTAAAGTTCAATTTCCCAATGTCCTTCACCACCACAATGCTATCGTGGTCCACTCTTGAGTATGGCAAGAAAATGGGCCCCCAATTACAATCTGCACGAGTCGCCATCCGTTGGGCCACAGACTACCTCCTCAAGTGTGCAACCGCAACCAGCGGCCGGCTCTACGTCGGCGTGGGTGACCCGAGTGCAGACCATAGGTGTTGGGAGAGGCCAGAGGACATGGACACCGTCCGAAGTGTGTATTCTGTATCACCAAGCAATCCGGGCTCAGACGTTGCTGGAGAAACGGCGGCGGCATTGGCAGCGGCTTC
This sequence comes from Fraxinus sp. D2006-0159, assembly GCA_903798375.1. Taxonomy (NCBI): domain Eukaryota; kingdom Viridiplantae; phylum Streptophyta; class Magnoliopsida; order Lamiales; family Oleaceae; genus Fraxinus; species Fraxinus sp. D2006-0159. The sequence continues at coordinate 6,741 of CAIGRQ010039145.1, forward strand.
AATGGTTTTTCGAAAAGTTGATCCGGTTTACTCGAAATTGCTATTGAGAACTGCTAAGAATGTTATGCAGTTTGCAATTCAATATAGAGGATCCTATAGTGATTCACTTGGATCAGCTGTTTGCCCTTATTATTGCTCATACTCTGGGTATAAGGTACGTTTTTGAGTCATATTATTTTGAAGGAATGTATTTTGGAATAGCAGATTGATGGAGAATGTGTGGTTGAAAAAGAAGGAAAAATTATTGATGTGATGTGTAGAAGAATGATAATGAAAATTGTAACGTGGCTCAAACAGTGGCTTAGAGCATACTAAAAAATTGGAAAAAAAAACCTTAAAATTTTGTTTATTATGCTGTTGCAAAAGGCAAAATATTGCACAAGAAACTAATAATTAAATTATGAGCAATTAATGATTTTTCATTTTTCTTAATTTACTGCAGGATGAGTTGTTATGGGGAGCTGCATGGCTTTATAGAGCAACAAATGATGCATCTTACATGAATTTCATAAGAAATTTGGGGGCCAATGATGCAACCGATATTTTTAGTTGGGACAACAAATTTGCTGGTGCTTATGTTCTCCTTGCAAGGGTCAGGAACTAACAAACATCGTATTCTTCATCAAACCATGCTAATTAACTCTATAGTATTGATTAGAGAGTCGAGTTAGACCGACAAATGTAATTGCAAAATCGAAAACCAACACAAAATTGAAACTGAAACATAAAAGAGAGATTGTTCAATTAGTCAGACATTGGGTTCACTCCTCAATGGTCACTAGTTCGAGTCCCCTCAGAACCACTGTGGTAAGTACCCGATCGTAAACTTCAAAGTCCCGTGAGATTAGCCGAGGTGCGCGCAAATTGGTCCGGACATCCACGATTATCTAAAAAAAATGGCCGATTCACCCTATGGAAATTGGGAATTGGTTTTCATTTAAAAATAAAAAATAAAAATTGACCACCTTTTCTATCCTTTGACATATATGTATGTTGGGACAGATTTTTGAAACATTGCTTATAAGTGAGACTAATTAATTACTAATAATAAATATAATTTGCTGGTAATTGAAAATTAATTATGGAAAGCAAGAATTCTGCCAGATTAATTATAAATAATTTCCACACTGATAATTCATTCATTAGTTTATTTAATTATTTTGGTTGTGCAGAGATTCTTGGTGGAGAAAAATCAGGCTTTTCAGCCATTCATACAACAATCTGAAGATTTCATCTGTAAAATTCTACCCAACTCTCCTTCTTCCAGTACACAATACACACCAGGTACTAATTAAAAATTAATTATCTCTAATGAATATTATATGTAAATTAATGAAAAATATATATTAATTTGTACATGTATGTATATGTAATGCAGGAGGTTTGATGTATAAATTAAGTGCAAGTAACATGCAGTATGTGACAAGTATAACCTACTTGCTTACTACTTACTCAAAATATATGGCAACTGCAAAGTATTCTTTCAACTGTGGAAACCTATTGGTCACCGCAAAGACTCTACGCAGCCTAGCCAAAAGACAAGTAAGGTCATTTAATCTTTGATTGGTTTAGCTAAAACCATATTTTTAGTAGATTTTGATAAAAAAAAAATGTCAAAATATATGGTTGAAAAGTTGATAAAAATTGTGGGTCCCATGAATATATGGTCGAAAATAAGATTAAAGAAAAATAAATTTTAAAAAATACAGGCCAAACAGTGACTTAATTTTAAAAAGATAACATAACACAGGGTGGGTAAAAAACTCGTGTTCTTTTATCGGTCCAACGGTTTAAAAATTAGAAATTTGTGGGTCAACCTTTGAAAAAGAGCAAGTTGATCATCAATATTTTATCACTTGCACAATCAATTGACAAAGTGTCCACGTCTCCATTAAACCGTTCCAATAACCCTCATATAACACGTCTCACTATGAATTTTTAGACACTAGTCTAAGTTGAGAAATAAAATGTAATTTCAAAAAGTTGACATGTGAAGGCAACACAACGATTTGACAAAGATTTTAATGTTTCCGTTGTAGAAAATTGATTGTACATGGACTAACTTGCTATTAGGGCATTATATTGGGGATCACTAATGTAATTTCCCCTTTAATTTATAAAAAATTATCCAAAGAAATAAAGAAAAAAACCAATATGACGATTTAAATATCACTTCAAATGAGAATAATTTTTTAGACTAAGTTTATTTCTATTTATATATCTAGAAATTTTAATAGGTGTTTAAATTTATGTATCATATATCCTTTAATTTCTGCAGGTTGACTACATTTTAGGAGAAAATCCTCTAAAAATGTCGTACATGGTTGGTTACGGGACAAATTTTCCAAGAAGAGTTCACCATAGAGGATCCTCTTTACCCTCACAGACAGTCCATCCACAAACTTTTGGATGTGAGGGTGGTTTTCAGCCATTCTTCTACACTGCAAATCCTAACCCTAATATTCTAACTGGTGCCATTGTTGGAGGTCCAAACCAGAATGATTTTTTCCCAGATGATAGAACAGATTATAGCCATTCAGAGCCTGCTACTTATATTAATGCTGCCATTGTTGGACCTTTGGCATACTTTGCAGGGAGCAAATGATGATCTATGCTAGAAATGTATGGAAGAACTGAAAATGTATATAAAGATATGTCCCAAAAAAGGGACATGTATCACCAAAAAAAATTGGTGGATATTTGGATGTTTGATTAAATTCTCGTTTAGAATATTAAGTATGTCGCTTTATAGTTTAAGCACATACATTCGATCTATGTATGACCCGAGTTGTCTTGTCGAATACCTTTCCTAAGTCATGATGGCATATGATTAGGTCGAATGGAGTGTAGTTTCTTTAACTCTTACATTGTACCTCGTCTTAGAATGGAAAAAGATCTTCTTTTTTTTCACCTTTAACTACAGGCTAGGGTTGAGCCCTCTCTCCTCAATGCGTATTATGTTTTATCTTCATTAATAATAAAATATGTCATATATAATGGTTATATAAAGTCCACTCACACCGCTATCTCCACCAACTAATAGTCAAATTGTCTTATTCACGATAATTATTTAGCTTGAGATGACAATGTTCGCTGTACTTTTTCAATCGCTTAACCTCTACCGATTGCATATGGGTTATATTGCACGGTACAACATATTTCTTTAAGTTAAGTTACATTCTTTAAGGTATGGATTGTTGGGGAACAAAAATGCTGCCTTAAGTCCATGACTTTTCAAAGTAAACGTTTTTTTTTTTTTGGACTCATCTTTATAAATCGTTTATAAACACTCAAATCATTTTGTATCACACATTTCGAGAGATACACAAAAACCTAATGTATAGGCTAGGATTCCAAGGCATGCTCATAGTAATTCACCTTGTCCCGATTAGCTAAAGCCTAAAGGTTGTTATTTTTAAAATTAAGGTCAAGAATACAAATATTGATACCTCCTCTCTCCTCACCCTAAAAAATGGTAAGCTAATTTTTCCCTCTTAACTAATTTAAAAATCATCAATCGATTTGTTAAAAGCAAGCTAGAAAATTGTGCAGTAGAGGTTCCAAACCTATTGAAATTGTGCAATTGGGTCGTAACTTATACTGGCAGCCAAAATCTTCCAATTTTGTAGCAATTGAGTCACTAATGAACAGTCTCATCTATTTAAATTATAAATAGTCACAAATAATGCAAGCAAAACACTATTTCAAGGATAACATCTTTCTGGCCCAGGCTTGTACTTTGTTTATAATTTTTTTTCTTTATCTAACATTTCGAGAAACTCACAAATAATACTCATTTAGCCCCTGTTTGTCTATTTCTCTATCTCAATTTATGTATTATTCCCTGTACGTGCACACTCCACTTTTCCCCTCAACTCCTGCGTGCTTCCCTTCTCTCTAGGGCTATTGATGTCCATCATACGAGTTGACTAGTGCTCGTTTTGGAGTGAGCCAACCACGAGTCCAACTCGTCAAAAAGCTAGCTCGCGGATAGCCCAACCACTTTTAATTGAAAAACAAAAAAAAATAAAAAAAATTGAATTTTAAAACTTGAATTCGAGTCGCCAAACCGTTGGCTGGCTGAATTCGACATGATTTCACCTACTATATGCCAAATGCCATCATGTCATGCAGCCTATGGCTGGAGCCATAGCCCAGAGCTTAATTAGACAAGCTAAACTCGACGAGTCAACTCGAGCGAGCATCTCATAAGTGAAAATCTCGAGTCGAGTACACTCGACTGTTGCATGACTTGTATTTGAAACGAGTCAAGATGGTGAGGGACTTATCCCATTTACCACCCTTGC
>CAIGRQ010039146.1:0-10082 GCA_903798375.1 Fraxinus sp. D2006-0159
TGATTGTAAAGTAGTGTTTACACAATATTACTTAAAAGAGTATAAGGTTTCACGGGGGACACGACCAACTACTGACCTGTGACGCATTTCAATGGGAGAATATAAACAGCCAACATGTAACAAAAGTTTTCACATTTGAATGCAAAATCAGAAAGTTTGATCTACATGAGATGTGTAAGGCTGATGTCTGAACTCTTAAGTTGCAATTACAAACACTTGCTTTCATCATGGAAAATTATTCTATAGATGCGGTGAAGTAGAAAAGTGCAAGTTCATGAACTCTGCACACATTCCGTGCTTCTCAGATTGAAGGTACACCAGACTAGTAGAGTTTTCGACTCGTTCACAGACCAGATTCAAAATTAAGGAGAAAACATGCATATCAGCACTAATCAATTTATCTAATTGTATAGAAAATGTGACCAGAATATTACCCCAAATAATTCATCAATACAGGGAGAAGCAGTAGGTAGCATCTTACTAAATTTGATGGTATCAACACAACACATTGAAGTCAATCTTTCTGAACTGAAAGGCTACGAGAAACATATCATTATCGAACTAATCAAGGAGAAAAGTAGCAAGTCTGAGTGCAATCAAGAGAACTGTAAAGGTATATTATAATTTACGCAACTATTATTACTTCATAGACAAACCAAACTGAAATGACCTGCATGTTATATTAATACGTTGAACCATGCAGTAATCATTCTATACGAGGCAGACAAGCTATCTACTGATGCCCTGATATACATCAAATGGGTATTAGAGAAGTTTAAAGGGTGTAACAAGGTATTATTTTGCTGCAGTGACATCTCAAAACTACTGCCTGTAAAGTCACTTTGCACCGTTGTTCAACTTCTCGAACCTTCTAATGAAGAGGTAACAATCTGGTATTTAGTTTAGAGTCTCAAGTTCAGCACCTCACTTATACCTTTGTCTTGGTTGAGATTAATTCTCACTCTCTATTTATGCATTTTCTTTTCTCTTTTATAGATTGTTGAAGTTTTGGAATTCATAGCAAAACGAGAAGGCATACAGCTCCCCCATCAGTTGGCCGTTAAGATTGCTAACAGCTCCAAGAATAACCTAAGACAAGCCATACGCTCATTTGAAGCTACCTGGCAATTCAAGTATCTAAATATATTTTTTGGCAACCGGTGCAGTAGATTTTATATTTCTCCAGCAACTTTCTTCTTCCTACACCTTATTTGTACAATGATGCGGTTGCAGTTCATCCTTGAAGGAAGATCAGGACATCAAGATTGGATGGGAAGATAAAATTGCAAAACTGGCGAAAAACATAATAGAAGAGCAAAGTCCAAAGCAGTAAGTTGTCAATTCTTAAGCATTCTGAAGATAAATGTCAAAAAATATTTCCCCGACTTCAAAATGTCAGTTCTACTATTAACTGCTGAATCAGATTTAGCTTCAATCGGATCTAATAGCAAGGACCTATATGCTTTCACAGGCTTTATAATATCCGTGGAGAACTTCAAAATCTAATAGAACACAAAGTGGCTCCTGAGTTCATATTCAAAGTAAGAACATCCTAGTCCTTGTGTCTTTGCTCAAATATTAAATTTCTACTAACTAATTATGTTTATGCAGACCCTAGCGGAAGAACTGAAAAAGAATCTCGACTACCACTTACAGCCAAAATTTGACAATTTATATGATGAGTACCAAGTATAAACTTCAATTAATTAATTATTTCTTTGACATTCCATTGTATACTTGTTAGCAATCGAAACAAACATAACATGAATGGCTTACAAACTTTCTTTACCCAGAGACATCATAGGAGTAAGCAACTTATGTCCTTTGCACAGAATCAACTAGAGGAACTCGGCGAAAGACAAAATGATCCGAGAAAGAATGTCCATCAATTCATGAGTATTGAAGGTAAGAAAAACGTCAACGAGGCAATCTTATAAAATGAAAGCAATGCTACTTTCATCTTTCAACTAATGTTCAACCAAAAGAAAAGATGCACAAGTAAGACAGGAATTGTTAGAAAATAAAAAGGAAGAATTCATCAGATTCTTCATTTGAATGCGGAAGTCTTTGATATCAATTTCTTAATGTATGAAGAAGCTGAGGATCGAGCTGGGGGAGGAGCAGATTAGCTCAACAAAATGGTGGTTTCAATGTGGGAGAAGATGGCAGTGGAAATCAACATTAAAACATAACTTAAAACAAGTAAAAACTTAAATAAAACATAAGCGTAAACTCTGGGTTTACAGACCAGAAACTGAGGTGAAGAAGAAGCTTTGAGGACTACATTTTGAATAGATTTTCTTGTATATTTCTTCTATTTTTTCTTGTACATCTCGAGCTCCACAAATGGAGTATATATAGAGAAAATATGATAGTCAACCTACTACCTACTCACAGCCATACTCCCCTTGTTTTAATGACAAGTTACCCAATATTTTAAATCTATTTCATCACACGTCTTGTTAGATTTTCACTAAACTAGACCAACTAAAATAGAAACCACAATATACAACTTTAGTTGGTTAACAACTAAGTGTCAATACCCAACAGGAATTTCTCTTGGGTTCTCTTTGTTTACATAACTGAATCTAAACATCGGATACATAAGTAATCTAAACATAAAAATATCATGACCTCTTTCATAATTATTTCTCTCTAGATCTTTAGGACTCTGCTGCTTTACCACCTCTTAAGGTGGAAGGCCGCATCTCAGTTTAATAAATACAACATGTGTACTACGAGTATAACAGTCCAACCCTGTGCATATACAGTGAGATATATGAAATTCACAATAGGGAACAAAATATTTGTAGAGAATCAAATTCATGAAAGACAAGCAAAGCAGAAGTTCCCAGAAAACATATTTTGACGACCATTCTGCTTAGGTTGAACAGAACCTACCGCGGCAAGGTTATATGTCCAAAAATTAATGTTCAAATCGTGAGATTTGAAGAATTTTCGGAGGATTTCAGGATAGCGCACTATGGTTCGGTTTCATGCTTAAGCAAAAAAAGGTCATGACTAAAGAATTAATACTGATGTAGGTGTGCGGTGCTATTTAAAGACAGATAGATCATATGAAAGAGGAACTTTAGAAAGAGTGAGAATTCAAGAACCTCATGAACCAGAACCTAGATGTGCTATATGAATGTCCATTTAGTTTAGATACTGCTCTGTTAAGTCTTGACTTTGCAAATGTTTGCATCAGTAGAATCAAGAATGAGGATTTGCATTAATTTTTCCAGGTAATTTTTTTATTTATTTACTTTGTCATTCAAAAACATGAAGAAGTTGGTCGAGCATTTCATATCTTGACATTCTATTGGTGGTCTAGTTTTCGGCAATCAGCACATATTCCTTGTATTCAAGTCAGAAAAGGTGGTCTTCATTCTATTTATTCAAGAATACCAATTACCGTAACTGACTAATATAATGCATAATTGAAAAACTAATTCAGCATTACGTTGATCAAGCTAGTCAGAAACTAAATGCACTCACACATTCTCTTATGAAACACAGGTCATAATACTTATCTAACGATATGAGATTCACTCTCTTCATTCCTTCTGCAGAGTTTATAGCAAAATTCATGACTTGGTACAAGGGCTTAATTTTAAAGAACAAGAAGGTTGAAGCTACTTGAAGGACTTGTTTGCCACTTCTTCACAGAGATATTCAAGTATTTACAGACAATGCTTTGTTGTACAAGTTTCGACTCATAAACTTAACCATTCAGTTGGGCAATAAAGTAGAGAAACTAGCAATACACAAGAAGTTTACAGGGTGTAAGCTTCTTCAGGATGCTGTCCTCTACAATCAGCAAAAATATACTTCTCCAAACACTTGGCAGTCTTATATAAATGTTTCTCCTCCTTCAACTGTTGTTACTTTAAAGAACTAAATTTTCTACCCCTCTTATGCATAGGGTATGAATGTTCTATAACAAATACATAATCAGGTACTTTTGGTGAAAATTACTATGTTACAGAAGTCATTAAGGTTAAGTGAGCAATTGGTCACAACCACCACCCTTTCATGGAAGTTCTTAGCAACCCACACTCCGTCCCTCTTACAGCTTGAAGTGCAAGACCTTTGAGACGGAGCAGGCAACAGTTAAAAAAGACCCACCCACTGACCCACCCTCAGTTTCTATGAGGAGAAAGGAAACCAAGCACCGAGAGCATCATTCAATTTAACTCTAGGGATAAGTTAATCAGTGATGATGGTTAGGCAAGCATGATACTCATTTAACAACTCACACTTGTTGAGGCACATACTTGGCCCATTCTGATGTTTAACTGTAAGGACAACAGCGCTATCTCCATGACTGAGGTAACTTATAGTGCAGAATGCATAAAGATGACAATTCAAAGACCAGTCAGTTCAATTAGCTTCTTCATCCCTTTGATAGAAAGGCATTCTATGGATCCCATATGTTGCAAAAAGGAAGAATTCATCCACCAAAATAGTGTTTTATGGATCCAATGAGTAATAGACTATAGTGTTTTTTTATATCTAAAGCATGCAGTAATCATCATATGAAAGTAAACTAATACCTAACGCAAGTATCATTGAAAACTGCAATTTGGCTTTATGAAACAGATAAAAAATTTAATGCAGTGTGTTCTATTCTCATACCAGCATTTAAGCTAGAACCAACCATCCTTATAGAATGTTTGTCTTGAGAGCATTAGCATATTGACAAACAGAATTCTAATTCAACTATTAACAGTAATGGAAACACAATTTACACAAGCAAATACTCAGATTCAAGCCTTCATAGAACAGACCAAATGTTCTGGTTTTCATGTCACTGCCAAGGAAAGAATTTGCTCCTAACTCTTTAGGCAACATTGCTCAGCATTTTCATGGAAAAAAACCTTGAATTCATTAGGAGAAGAAAAAGGCAGTTTATACTACAGTTTTAAACCATTTTAATTACTGAAAGCAATTGATTCAAAGTTCAAACACCATTCGTCTAATTACTGACATTTTACTATCCAGCGGAGCACAATATACTGTTAAGGGAATATGTAGGTTAATCTGTCTAAACAGAAATAATTAATAATGAAAAGCTATCACAATAAATTTCAGCAAAAATTAATTATTTAGTTTATGGTTTTGAGTCAAAATTTATTTGAGTCTTTTCATTCGTGATGCAGTTCAGAGACCTCCCAAATATGAACCTCCAGAGGACAGCTCACACAAAATAACATATAATTTATGCATGAATTTCGTTGTCATGCCAATTTGACAAATGCAATTTCTGACTTGAAAATTCACTAATTTGAAATAATATAAAGTAAGAAATGACCAATAACTAAAGATTGTAGCACTAGTAAAAATTGAACCAACAAAGAGCAAAATATTATTAATAAGAACAATCAAGTAGCAGAAGAAATATAAATTTGTATTAGTGGAACCATGAAAGTCTACGTTATTAAAAATCATAATAAAAGATTTTAAAACTAATTAGCATGATAGAATCAATCAAGAAAAAACAAAAGAAAGTTATATCTAAAGGAGTTTTGAAAAGGAAGAGAAATTAAAGAATTATGGCACATATTTTTCATTGATACACGTAGTGTATATATTCAGATTTCAAGAGGATATAGAACTGTAACTGATTACACATAAAAGAAAATGAGAAAATCACATTGAATGAGAATCCCTTGACTGGTGAGAATTCCTTCATCTCCTCTCTATTGAGAAAATCACATTGAATAAAAATCCTTTGACTGGTAAGAATTCCTTCATCTCCTCTCTATTGACTTATATTGTTAGCATGCCCCCGTAAGATGGACGGCGGTGGAGCAAGTCTAATCTTGGCCTTGAGCGAGTCAAATTGAGGGCGAGGAAGAGGTTTTGTGAGAGCGTCGGCTAGTTGATCAGCGGAGGAGACATGTGACACTCGTAGCAAACCATTTTGAACTTGTTCCCTGATAAAGTGATAGTCGAGAGCAACATGCTTCATGCGTGAGTGAAAGACTGGGTTGGAAAAAAGAGTTGTTGCACCAACATTATCACAATAAATAACTGGTTGATGAGGAAGTGAGACGCCTAGTTTAGTGAGAAGAGAGCAAATCCAACGAATTTCTGCTGCAGTAGAAGCCACTGATCGATACTCAGCCTCAGTGGAAGAGCGAGCCACAGTTCGTTGCTTCTTAGAGCCCCAAGAAATAGGATTGTGACCCAGATAGACTATGTATGCACTAGTAGAGGTGAAATCATCCTTGTTACCTGCCCAATCAGCGTCTAAAAAAGCATGAAGTGCTAGCGGGGAGGTTCGACGAAGTGTGATGCTATGATCTAAGGTGCCACAGAGATTCCAGTGATCACTGGTTTGTTGGTACATAAATTGAGGGAGTTTGTTCACAGTATAAGCAACATCTGGTCGAGTGAGGGAGAGATACTAGAGGCTACCGACAACCATTCGATACTCAGTCGAATCAGATAGTGGAGGTCCGGAATATAAAGTGAGAACCGAACTGGTTGCTAGTGGTGTTGGAGCAGGCTTGGCTTCAGTCATGTGAGTTCTGGTAAGTAGATCAGCAATGTACTTATGTTGACTGAGGAAGAGACCATCGTTGTGGGAGGTGACTTCCACCCCAAGGAAGTAGGTGAGAGGGCTAAGGTCTTTGAGAGAGAAACGTCGAGAAAGTTGTTGAATGAATGTCTGTGCAACTTCAACATTATTCCCAGTTATAATGATATCATCGACATAAATTAGAAGATAAATGATGTTGCCATGGTCATTGAAGATGAACAAAGAAGTGTCAGCAACGAAATTGATGAAGCTAGAATGAAGAAGAAATTGGCGCAACTCATGATACCAGGAACGGGGTGCTTGTTTGAGGCCATAGATAGCCTTGTGTAGCTTGCATACATGATGAGGATGATCAAGATCAATAAATCCTGGAGGCTAAGACATAAACACATCCTCAGTAAGTGTGCCCTGAAGGAATGCATTGCTGATATCAAGTTGTCTGAGTGACCAACCCTGGCTGACGGCAAGGCTGAGAACAAGACGAACAGTGGTAGGTTTGATCACTGGACTGAAGGTTTCAAAGTAGTCAATTCCGGGGCGTTGGTGAAAGCTTTAGCAACCAATCGAGCTTTGTACATGTCTATAGAGCCATTAGGTAAATATTTAGTGCGAAAGATCCACTTACAACCAACCAAATTTTGAGTAGGGTGAGATGGAACTAGGTCCAATGTCCCATTACATAGTAAAGCATCAAATTCTTCAGATATAGCTAGTCTCCACTTAGGATCCTTGAGGGCTTGGGTGACAATGGTGGGTTCACGAATTGATTGTTGGAGTTGGGCAGTGAGGTTAAGATTTTGAATGGGTTTATATATGTTGTGTTTGGAGCGAGTAATGACGACACGAGGTGAGGTTGAGAGGTCGGGTGTTCGATCTGACGTGGACGCACAACTATGGTTGTTGAGATTTGGAGTAGGTGTGACATTATTTTGAGTGGGGTTTGGGGTTTGGTTTTGGGTGATAGTAGCAGGCTGATTTGATGGGGGAGCAGAGCTGACATTGGCGGATGGTGTGGCCACGACTGGTAAAGATAAAGAGCACCACTCAGAGATGGTAGATAAGGTGGTGCGAGGATGAGAAGTATAAGAAGTGGCAAATGAAAAAATTGACTCAACAAAGCGCACATGACGGGAAGTGTATAGACGAGCAGTAGATGTGTTAAGAAATAGATAGGCACTTTAAGTATGAGAATAGCCGATAAACACACAGGGAGAGGAACGTAACTCGAGTTTGTGGGATGTGTATGGGCGAAGCCAAGGATAACAAAGACGTCCAAAGCTTCGAAGTTTGGAGTAGTTGGGCAATGTGCCAAAGAGTTTGAGATATGGTGACATGTGGTTTAATATCGGTGTAGGGAGACGATTGATAAGATAGACAGCAATAGAAAAGGCAAAGGGCCAATATGATAAAGGCAGGATGCATGAGTAAGGACCGAAAGCCCTGTTCGACAATGTGATGATGACAACGTTCGGAATACCCATTGTGTTCAGGAGTGTGAGGTGGAGAAGTAAGATGTGAGACCTCGTTTATTGTTAAGAATGAAGAGAGAGCTTGATATTCCCCCCCCCCCCACCCCCATTGTCAGAGTAGAGAGTTATGATTGGACGGTTAAAGAATTTCTCTACAAGGGCCTTAAAGCGTACAAAGGTATTATGCGTGTCAGATTTGCGTTTTAGGGGATAAATCCAGATATATTTTGTAAAATGGTCGACAAAAATGATGTAGTATTTAAAGTTATCAACGGAGACAACTAGTGATGTCCATATATCAGTAAATATAACCTCAAGAGGCGAAGAAGTAGAAAGAGTAGAGGTAGAAAATGGTAATTTATGGCTTTTATTGCATTGACAAGAATTACAATTAAAATTGAAATTAGACGTACGAGAGACATAGAAATTGAAAGAAAACATAATATTTTGAAAGATTGACGAAGATGGATGACCTAATCTATGGTGCCACTCGGAAAAAGTGGTCTTAACAATGGAAAATGCGATTAAAGGTGACTGAGTAGTTGAGAGTGGCCATTCGTACACACCATCCTTAGCCTGACCCTGCAAAAGGATTGCCCCCGTGCGAAAATCCTTCACATGAAACGAAGATGGTAAGAACTCAATGGAAGTGTTATTAGATGTGCAAAATTGAGAAATAGAAATAACATTTCGTTTCATGTTAGGCACACATAAGACATAAAGTAAATGATGAAGACGGAGTGGTAAGAGAGGTGGAACCAGTGTGAGATATAAGCATTCCAGACCCATCACCAATCATGATTTCATCTGTGCCGTCATAAGGATTGTGGAGAGCAAGGTTGCGTAGGTCGGTGGTGACATGATGTGAGGCTCTACTGTCAAGTAGCCATGTGGTGTTGGGGGGAATGGTGCTTGTAACATTTGCTTAAGCTTGCCGAGGAGTTGGTGGTCGAATTTGCCAGGGAGCAGATGGTCGAGTTTAAGGTGAATTGTCGGGACGAGGAGGTGGTTGTACATGTGGGAATTGCTGTCGAAAAAGAGGACAACGTGAGACCACATGACCTTGAGTATTACACCATTGGTAGCGACCAAGGAATGGATGAGCGGGAGGTCGGTTGTTTCGAGTGTCAGTAGGAGAACTTCTTTGACACCTTGAGTGGGTGTGGGCGTGGACCTAGGCAGTCGAGGAGTGCGATTGGTAGCAGACCATGGAGTAGAACGAACATTGGTGGGATGAGCAAATGCCGGTATGGGTGAGAGATTTGTCTTATTGCGGAGAGACAATTCTTTGTTGATAAGTTTTTCATGAAGTTCATCAAAAGAAATGGTGGAATCACGACCGTTGATAGCATCAATAATGGATTGATAATTTTCATCAAGTCCTTCAAGAACTTTTTCGATCAAATCTTCATTGCATGAATTAAGTTAATTAAATTTGTACCCTCCAAGAAAGTACAATTTAAATTCTAAAAACTATACTTTAATAAAATTTATATATGAGAATTTATAATTTAATAAAAATATTTTTTAATTAAAAAAANTACCTTGCCTTTTTGCAAAGGCGTTATTGCATATATGTCTAGGCAACATTCACAATTTCCCGTTTAATAAAAATATTTTTTAATTAAAAAAAGTGCGGTTCGATTTTTTTTTTTTGTGCTGTTTTTAAAATTTGAAACCTAAACCAAACCATTTTGAAACGATTTGGTTCGGTTTGAGAGAAAAAAACCACGGGTCCACGTGGACCCAAATCAACGACTTCGATTCGGTTTGCGATTTCGCGGTTTTTTTGTGCAGCCCTAACATGAATTATATGTTTAACTGAGTTCTCTCACTACGTGTGGTCGGCACACTTCATGAAATTCTTTTGGAAATTCGTCTTGGGATGTGAGCTCTCTAGAGTGGCTTTGGAGTGTTCATGGAGTGGTTATTAGCTGTTTCTGCACTATTTGTTGTTCTTGGGTCTCTCATCATCACTATTTTCCGTGGACGGCTATTGTGATTTGAGTCTCTTCTTCGTGAGCATGAGCATTATCACTATCATCAGTTCATGATTGCAAATTGAT
>CAIGRQ010039181.1:0-15406 GCA_903798375.1 Fraxinus sp. D2006-0159
GCTATAAAATTTAAATGTTAGAAACGACGTCGCTAAAATATTAGGTTATTATTGAAACGGAAAATTTTGCAAAATTAATCCATAGCCTTTTTTTTGGCAGTAATCTCCCAGCCTTTTCAATTTTAAAGCATTATTGGTCCTTAGCGGATGAAACCATTCACTTTTATATAAATTCTTTAAAATTCATTTTTTAATTAGTTTTCAAGAAGACATTTTTCATTTAAAAAAAATAAAATAAAATTGCACGTGGATCTATAACTTCTTCTATTTTTTGATCACATTTTCAAAAAAAAATAAAAAATAAAAAAATAAAAAAATATATATATTTTTCGCAAAATCTATTCTAAAATATCTATAGGGGGTGGCAAACAAGTTCGATTCAGTGGACAATATAGTGAAAGCATGGCAGATGTATTATGTTGTTTCTTCTACTTCATGCGAGCATGGCAAAGAAGTGGGTTTGGAAAGGGAGACATTATAGTATTGGAGATGACCGAAAGTCTCATTTTACTCAAGTTGCATATGTATTACTTATATTGCAGTCGTCTCTTTCTGTTTTGTATTAACTAGTACCAGCGATCAATTGACTTCATATGATGAATATTTGCACATTTTGTGATAGTTCTTGACACATGAAAGTGTGAACAATTGATCCACCTGCAGAATACATAAAAACCTTTTGTATGTTCCATTTTTTAGTCTGCTGCATATGTTATTGATGTGGTTGGTTTCCAATGACCCCGAGCCCGACCTTAACCATGTGGCGCCCTCCCAATTCCTAGATGACAGTCCCCATTTCCGATGACACCCGAACACAATGCCCGAGGAGTTCCCCTAAATTCCGAGCACCATCTAGAGACGACATCCTCGGGGTACGTCCTCGAGTTCGGTTATGATCGTCGAGCATGACTCTCGAGGCCAACCCCATGTATGTTTCAAATCCCCTCCACCCTTGATGAACGTGGCTTCGCCTTGGTACAGTTATTCGCAAGTCCTAGGTCAACAAGAGGTCCTATCTTGGGCAACATCTCTCTTATGGTAATATTAGACTTATGGTAGGATTAGACTTATGGTAGGTTTAGACTTATAGTAACATTCCAAAACCCATTCCTATAATCGCTCCATAAAATAAGGGCACGAATCCTGCCATAATCACTACACCCACCACTATAAATACTTGGCTCTCCCTCATTACTCAGGGACGTTTTTTACATACAATTCATAGCATATTTTCTCTTTATTCCTTGTCTGACTTAAGCATCGGAGGGGCGACGAGGACCACTTCGACGCCTTTGTTTCAGGTATCGGAAGATCTTGTTCGTACTCTTTCTTAGTCGTCAACCTCGAAATTCAACATGTACGATTTTTGGGTAGCATCATTGGCGCCGTCTGTGGGAAACGCTACCAAAAGTCATGGTGAATACACGATCAGGTCTTCCTCTTACAAACTTATCCGCTCCAGACCAACCCCCTGTTATGGAGCCCTCGATCCATCAAGAAGAGTCATCAGCAATACCGGTTCCTCAACCAGCAGTGGTTACCACTAGAGTATTCGAAGAACTCCGTCAGCAGGTTGCAATACTAACTCAACTACTCACTCAGGGAAAGGCTCCTCGGGCCCCAGCACCGGAGACGACACTGGCCCAACCGGAAGGTTTCATGAATGATCCTCGAGCTCGGAACACCCGTAATGCCCATGACAATGGTGGATTTGGGGCCTCGGGAATACCTCCAATAGCCTCGACCCCGAGATTGGTTACCATGGACTCAGGCGAGCTCGCACAGATCATTCAAGATGGGATTGCAACAGGACTACAATAGAATACCAAGGGAGCGGCAAGGTTCACCCCTAACACTCCGTTCACGCCAGAAGTTCTTTCATATCCCCTCCCGGACAGGTTCAAGTTTTCCGTATGGAGTATGATGGGACCACCGACCCCATCAACCATCTTAATTTTTACACAAACGTCATGAACCTACAGGTTGCGCCCGATCAAGTAATGTGTAGGGCCTTTCCTCAAACATTGACCAACATTGCCAGAGATTGGTTTGCCACATTGGAGCCTAACTCTATATCGTCATTCTCTGACCTTGCTGATAAGTTCTCTATCTTCTTTGCAAGTAGTAAGAGCATTAGGAAGACAACAGCCACTCTCATACAACTCCGCCAGGGGCCTAATGAGGCCTTACATAACTTCATGATGAGATTCAACAAAGAGAGGTTACAGATACCCGACCTTCACATCACAGCGGCAGTTTCGGCTCTAACATATGCAGTAGGTATGAAGTCTTCAAAATGTCTTTATCTAAGATACTCCCGAAGTCAGTGATATAGCTCTTAACCCGAGGTGAAAAATACATTAATATGGAGAAGGCGATAGAGGCTACCCCGAGCTTTGAGAAATCCCAACTTAAGAGGCCACACGAGCCTAGTTTGCGATAGGATCATGCTCGGGGCAAGCAGAGGCAGGAAGGAATACCAAGGCCGTTTACTCATCTGAACACTCGAAGTCCAACATAATGATGGAGATCAGGGACATGAAGGAACTTAAATGGCCTCCTAGGTTGCAATCCTCCCCGGAGACTAGAGACAAGAGAAAATACTGTGACTTTCACAGGGATCATGGGTACACGACGGAAGAATGTATAATATTGCAGCTTGAGATCGAGGCATTGATTAAGAGGGGGTTTTTAGACATACATCAGGAACGACAAGTGTCCAAGGAATGAACACAACAAGAGTAGGACCTTGGGCTCAGGAGGAGGTAACAAACCCACCGCCGGTACGATCAATATTATAGCTGGAAGAATAGTGTCGGGATGAGACTCAAATAGTGGAAGGAAACAATATGCTCGGCAGTATGGATCTGCACATGAGATATCTATTTCCAAAATGGAAGATATTACCTTCGGGGCAAAGGATTTGGAGGGTATATCATTTCCTCATGACGATGCCTTGGTCATAACCGCCATAATAGCCAACTTTAAAGTCAAGAGGATACTTGTGGACAATAGGAGTGGAGCCAATGTATTGTTCCATGATGCCTATCTGAAGATGGGAATTTCTACTAACCAACTCAAGATGGTTAAGACCCCGCTCCAGGAATTCAAGGGTGGAACAATCATTCTGAAAGGAATAGTTGACCTTCCGCTAACTTTGGGCTTAGACCAGAAACAAGTGACAGAGATTACGCATTTCCATGTGGTCCAGACCTCCGTAGCATACAACGCCATTCTGGGAAGACCACTACTCAACAAGATCAGGGCCATCGTATCCACCTTTCATCTTACTATGAAATTCCCAACAAGTCATGTCATAGGGATTGTACGTAGAGATCAAACAGTAGTGATGAAGTGTTATATCTCGAGTATTCAGGGTTTGAGCACTGACGTCATGCAACTATCCACCCCTGAGCTCGAGCTCGGGCACCAAGAGATACTTGCTCCAGTGAAAGATTTGGTAGAGGTCGAGCTCGAGCATGATAAAAAAATAACCATTGGTAGGGATCTTGATGCCTCTCTTAGGGATAAACTCATCAAGTGTTTGTCCCGCAACATGGATGTATTCGCATNACTGACGTCATGCAACTATCCACCCCTGAGCTCGAGCTCGGGCACCAAGAGATACTTGCTCCAGTGAAAGATTTGGTAGAGGTCGAGCTCGAGCATGATAAAAAAATAACCATTGGTAGGGATCTTGATGCCTCTCTTAGGGATAAACTCATCAAGTGTTTGTCCCGCAACATGGATGTATTCGCATGGAGGGTAGAGGACATGCCGGGATAGACCCCGATATCGTGGTCCATAGACTAAAAGTAAGGCCTGATGCTAGACCAGTAAAGTTGAGGAAGAGGTAATTTGCATCGGAGAGACGTGAGGTAATATGCGAAGAGATTAACAAACTCGTCAATGCTCAGTTCATCAGGGAAGTCCAATATCTAGATTGGCTCGCCAACATTGTTCTTGTGAAGAAGGCTAATGGCAAGTAGAGAGTATATATCGACTTCACAGATCTCAACAAAGTGTGTCCAAAAGATAGTTATCCCTTGCCTCGAATTGATAACTTGGTCCACAAGTTGTACAGCTTTCTTGATGCATTCTCAAGCTATCACCAAATCCTTATGGCTAAAGAAGACCAAGAAAAGACATCATTCATCGCTGACTCCAACATATATTGCTACAAGGTCATGCCATTTGGTTTAAAAAATGCAGGGGCAACATATCAGAGGTTCGTCAAGAAAGTCTTTGCTGGTCTGATCGGGAAGAATATTGAGGCCTATGTCGATGACATGGTGGTCAAAAGTAAGCAGGAGAATTAGCATATCACCGACCTAGAGGAGGTGTTTTCTACTCTCCGAAGATATAAGATGAAGTTAAAGCCAGCAAAGTGTTCTTTTGGGGTGGCATCAGGAAAGTTCTTGGGCTTTATGATTACACACAAGGGGATCGAGGCAAATCCAGATAAGATACGGGCCCTTCACCTAGGAACAAGAAAGAGGTTCAGAAGTTGACAGGTTGGGTTGCTTCCTTACATAGGTTCATGTCCAGAGCAGCGGACAGGTGTTTTCCCTTCTTCAAAGTTCTCAGAGGTAATCAGATTTTCAGTTAGGATGAGGAGTGTGAAAGATATCTCCAGGAACTCAAGCAGATATTGGCTACTCCTCCAATTCTTACAAGACCCGAGCTTGAAAACACGTTATACCCGTTTGAAAGTACATGATTTTAAGAATCATTCGAAAGAAATGAGGAAAAAATGAACTTGTACTATTTGAAAGTACATGATTTTCAGAGACGATTCAAGGATTGCAAAATTTTGAAAATTGCTCAGGCTGATAATAGGAAGGCGGATGCGTTGTCAAGACTTGTGTTCATGGGAGTAGATGGACTCAATAAGACAGTCCACATCAAGATTATGATAGAGCTGAGCATTGGTTAAGAACTAACCATCATGGACATTGATAGTGAGCCCTCTTGGACCCCATAATCGAATTCATAACTAACAGAAATCTCTATGAGGATCCAAAGGAAGCTAGGAGCATTTGATCTAGAGCACCAAGGTACTACATGATCTAATGAGTCCTCTTTCGCAGGAGCTTTACACTTCCATATCTCAGACATCTTAAACCCTTGGAATCAACACATGCTATGGTAGAAGTTCACGAGGAAATATGTGGGAATCATCAAGGAGCACGTGCACTCGCCTATAAACTTATAAGATACGGGTACCATTGACCAACCATGAAGAAAGATGCCTCGGACTATGTCAAAAAATGTGATAAGTGTTAAAGGTTTGGTAACGTTATTCATATCTCCGCCGAAGAGCTCACCTCAATACACTGTTCGGCCCCCTTCGAGCGTTGACATCCTCAGGCCCTTTCCGATAACAAGAGGACAGTTGAAGTTTGTGGATGTGGCCATTGAGTACTTCACAAAGTGGGTAGAAGCAGAACCCCTGGCAACTATATCGGAGCCCAAGCTGAGGTCCTTCGTTTGGAAGTCTATCATTTGTAGGTTCGGGATACCTAAGATGCTCATAATCGACAATGGGAGAAAATCTGATAATGCACAATTCAAGAACTTTTGCACCAACCTTGGGATAGACCGTCGCCTAACCTCGGTCTCCCATCCTCATCGGGCTTGGCCGAGGTGACTAACAGTATTATATTGCAAGACCTCCACACAAGGATTGAAGGTGCACATGGTAACTGGCCCGACGAGCTACCATCCATACTATAGACTTATAGAATCTCGCACAAAATAACAATAGGGGAGACCCCATTCATGCTGGCTTTTGGGTTGGAGGCCACTATCTCCATTGAAGTTAGCATTCCATCATTGAGGCGTTTGGAGCATGATGTCGAGTGGCATACCACCAAACATCTCGACCTATTGGAGGAAGCACACGAAAAGGCCACACTACGAATTGTCTCCTATCAAAATAGGACGGCCAAATATTTCAATAGCAAGGTCAAACCCAGGAGATTCAGGATTGGGGACCTGGTGCTCAGAAGGGCTGAGGCCGCTGGTCATAGGAAGGACCCTATGAAGTCAGTCGACAAGTTTGAAGTGGAGTGTATAGCTTGAGAGATATGTCGGGAAGACCACTATGAGGCCTTGGAATGTTGACAAGCTCAAGGTTTACCACAACTAAAAGTCATGACCTTGTCCATTTTACTACAAATATTAGTCTACTTTTACTTTTAGGCTTGCGTACCCTATGCATTTTCTTTCATTTACTGTTAGTTTAATTTTTCATCGGGCTTGCATGCCCTGCGCATTTTCTTTCGGTAGTTCATTCATTAAGGCCTACGAGCCCATACTTGTTTTAGAACGTAGCAAAGTTTATTTAAAATATTTGTTGGGAAAGACCCACAGAAATTTTTCAAAGTGTTTCTAACAAATCCTTGTCACGCACACGCACCTTCGAGATATGCTACAGGTATGATCTCAACGAAGTCATGTCACACACAGGCACCTCCGAGACATACTACGAGCATGATCTCACCGAAGTCCTGTCATGCACAGGTACCTCCGAGACATGCTACATGCATGTTCTCCAAAAGACCCGTCACGAGCAGGCACCTCATGACATGATGTGAGCGAGCACCTCGAAACATGCCATGAGCACTCTACGAGACATGCTACGAAAATAATCTCATCCAAGCCCTATCACGCACAGGCCCTTCCGAGACATGCTACTAGCATGAGCTCAAAAAAGACCCGTCACAAGTAGGCACTTCGAAGGAATGCTCGAGCACGACCATTCCCAGAAACATAATCTTGGGCCAATATGTCCCCAACAATGCTCGAGCTCGATATTGGAAATGAACGTTTCCTCGAGCTCATGAGTTTAACAAAAAGATAACCCATTATCTGATCATCGAGATTAAATTAATGATCTAGCCATCGAGATAATGACTGCTAGTTGGGCCATGATCGAGCATAATAACGCAGTTAAACTGAGGACCAAATTGAAAATATTCAATAGTTAATTCAGACCAAAAGATGATACTTGAAAGATCTTTAGGAGACAATTGGATGAATTTAGACCTCAAAAAGGAATGTGATATGATTAAAATATTATCAAAATAATTTACAATCATACAAGTTATATTCCAGATTTTTAGTCGAAAATTGATACCCATTTTTGGCATAGTAAATGTTCGAATTGGGAAAATAATATTTCTATCAAAGTTTTATTCCTTTGAGTTATCTTTCTAACGCACTTTGAATCTCTTCAATTGAATATCGGGAGAGAAAATTATGGTCAAAATACTGACTATTGTGCAGAGATAAAAAATTCGCACTCGAAGACAACTTTTCTTATTCGATTGGAACTATTTTGAAAGTCAATTGGGACATGATTTTCAACCAATACTCGACTCCTACAACTACATAACAGCCGAATACGTATTGGCAACGTCTTATACTCCAATATTTATTAATTATTATCATCAAATGAGGAGAATTCATAATTTTTGTGAGAGAATTGAAGGGAATTTGCAAGAATTCAATCAAGTGAAGATTTACACCTGATTTTTGGGGAAAGAAGAGAAGACACAAGTGGAGATTCATTAAGAAACTATTGAAGAGATTCAAAATTTCAAGAATCGTCTCATCTTTTCAATTTATCAAGAATTCGGATTACATCTTTTCACTTAAATATAATTTCTTGTAATTTCGATATGTTAGTCTAATTTTATACATTGTTAGGATGAGATGAACCCTTATTATTATATTTTTAATTTTTAATTAATTATTCTGACTTTAATTTGATTTGATTTGTGAATATTTATTATCATTTTTATTGTTCTTTTCATTTGCTTGATCCCCAATTGAATTGTTAGTGGATTTTATTGTTATCGAGAGAGACAATAGAGTTTAAGCACAATATAATAAATATTGTAAGGTTTGATAGAAGATAGAGATATACCCCCATACTTTGTATGGTTTCTTAGTTTACAATACTCTTTATAAACCTTCTACTATGTCGAAATTGGTGATGGAGGTTTCCGGCCAACTTAGGGAGACATCATGGTTGGAGAATATGAACGAGTGGAATTTGCTTGGGTCTCTATCAAGGCAACAATGTGAGGTGTACGCGTATTGTGAGGCATTTAGTACTTACAATAAGTATTCATCTTCATTCTATTTTTGTTTGCCTGGATTTGTGCAAAATTCAAAAAAGGATTGGAATATGAAGGAATACTCTGGTTGCTGTATAAGAAATAACAATATGTTTTGTAAGAATGGTCCGGTGGGAAAAAATAAGTTTTTAGCGAATTCCAAAGTTATGTTACCTAGTAATTCTCAATCAGTGATGGCGAGGAGTGCTGGAGAATGTGAATCTACCTGCTTGAATAGTTGCCCTTGTACATCTTATTCTTCTGATAGCCATGAATGCCTAGTTTGGAATGGAGAACTAATGAATTTACCAAAACTCTTGGACAATGATAGCAATGAGAGAACTATCTATATTTGGCTTTTTGCCTCTATCGTCCAATTTCTGAGCACCAAATAGAGCACCAAAAAAGGTAAAGGGGTTGTAATAGGCGTGACTGTTGTTTTCGTTGCTGTTGTTATGGTTCTATTGGCCATTGCTTGGTTCATGACATAGGGATGTCATTCACATACATTTGGAACTACAAAAGCAATCGAGGTATCATTGGTAGCATTTGGGTACAAGGATGGCTTGAAAGTTGCAACCAAAGATTTCTTTGATGAGTTGGGGGGAGATATTTACAAGAGTGGTATTGATGTTCCTTACTACAGTTGGGAAAGTATATTAGCCTCTACAGAGAACTTTTCAGATGTACATAAACTTGGGTGAGGAGGATTCCTATCTGTTTACAAGGTTTTAATATAGTTTTCCCCATAATGTTTTTTTTCGTACAATTAAGTTCGTGCCCTAATGTATTAATTCTAGTTCAAACTTCCGCAGGGAATGTTTCCTGAAGGACAAGAAATTATAGTGAAAAGGTTGTCAAGTTGTATCATGCAAGGCATTAATGAGTTCCAGAATGAAGTTGTATTGATCGCAAAGCTTCAACTTTGTAACCATGTATGTCTTTTAGGCTACTACATGAAAGAGAATGAAAAGATCTTACTCTATGAATACATGCCCAACAAAAGTCTGGATGCCATTATATTTGGTTAGTTCATGAAAATTATAATTTTTATAATGGAATTGTCAATCTCAATTAATATTTATTTTATTTTTTCACAAAATTTAATAGATCAGGAACTATGCTTGTTACTGAACTAGAAAATGCGGTTTGACATCATCTTGGGGATTGCAAAAGGGGTTCTTTATCTTCACCATGATTCAAGATTGAGGATCATTCATAGAGATTTGAAAACAAGCAACATTCTATTAGATGAAGAGATGAACCCCAAAATTTTAGACTTCTGCTGGGCAAGAATTGTTGAGGGTAAAGCAAAAGAAGCAAGCACCCACAAAGTTATAGGGAACCTAGTAAGTGTTAATTTAATTCATATAATTACACAGAGATTACTGAAAGCATAAGACACCAATGTTTTTCCTCTCTTATCACGATTATTATGATCTTGTATGCACAAACTCCAGACATTGGTCTAGTTCAAGTAATTCAGTTCTTGGAATAAGCAAAAAAAAAAAACAGTAATTCAAGAAATACAACACATAATATTGTTCTGGTGGGTCAGTTAGTTCTATGACCCCAGAGCTCAGTTTTTTGATCTGGCTTATCTATGAACAAATGAAGTTACATTGTGAATGCAAGACATATATCTCTCTGAAATAGAAAAAAAGGAAAACCAGATCACTCAGAACTAGAGAAAGAAAATGATATTGAAGAATGAACGCTCTAGCTTCGTCTTTTGTTTTCAATCTCCCTCTATTTCTCCAGCCATGCCACATATTTATGTGAAAAGACTTTGCAATGAACTAACCATTTTAGAATGCACATCTGTCTAGTTGGTTAATGAAGGTTATTTCCAATGATCTTTGTTTCTTCTTTCCAGTCCAAAGCGTTGTATAGACTTTAGCTCCTTTGTACCAAGTGAAATGATATCAACAATGACAATTTTTATTTAGTTATGCTTATTTATGGATATAGACATACTATATTGTGTCATATATACCTAATAACGTCTAGTAATCTTGACCCGTGGTTATATGTCTCCAAAGTATACGTTGGACGGGCTACTCAATAAAGTTAGATATATTTAGTTTTGGAGTTGTTGTTCTCAAGATAATAAGTCAAAAGAGAAACACGGGATTTTATCAATTCACATAATGCATGAATCTCTTGGGTTATGTAAGTTGCCAAATTTCTCCATTTATAAGCAAATTCTTTTACCGAATTCATTTTCTATTTATGCAGTCATGGAGATTGTGGAGTAAAAACAAGGCACTGGATTTATTGGGCCCTATATTGCTTGAATCTTGTGAGAAATATGAAGTTATAAAGTGCATTAACGTTGGGTTGTTGTGTGTGGAAGATGATCCCAATGATTGTCCCACCATGTCAAATGTAGTTCTCACGATTAGTGGTGAAACTGTAGTTCTTCCAGTTCCTAGTGAACCAGCTTTCATAATGAGAAAACATGTTTTGAGCACATCGTCATCATCCTCTAATAAACCAGATTCAATTTCCAATGAATTGACGTTGTCTACTCCACAAGGGTAATGATGAATTTGCTTATTTCCTTCCATTAGTGTTTATCTTTGTATGTTCAACAAAAAATTGTGCCTACTTCTTGTAGTAACAAGAAAATCGTTAGTAAATATACTATTCTACATTATCCTTGAGTTATATAGAACTAAACTAAGATAGCAATCTTTCTCATTAAAGAGAACTAAACTAAGATAGCAATCTATTGTACGCTCATTTTTACACCTCTTTTTTTAATGTTTTACTCTTTGCGTATCATTAAGAAAGAAATTTGTTTGTACATATATTCTATTATTAATGGATAAAAATAAACTGAGCATAAAGAAGAAGGTAACAGTTATGTACTGGCCTTAGTGAATCCCGAAATGGAGAGTAGAGATTAACTACCCCATCTTGAGTAAATGATAATTAAGGAGGGGAGAAGGTAAAGCCATGGTGAGAAGATGAGTAGAAATAAAACCATCAAGTATTTTATCTCGAATTAGATGACAATCTAACTCGATATGTTTCGTTCGTTCATGAAACATGGGGTTGGCAGCTATATGAAGAGCTACTTCATTATCGCAGAAAAGTTGTGTGGAACATGAAGATCTCTAAGGAGAAATCTGAGCCAAGTGAGTTCTGAGCATGTTGCTGCCATGGCTCTATATTCAACCTCAACAGAGGAACGAGAAACCACAGATTGTTTCTTCGACTTCCAAGAGGTAATAGAATTCCCTAACGTAACATAATAACCATATATTAATTGCCTACTATCAGGACAAAAGGCCTAATCCAAATCACAATAAGCTAGGAGTTGAAGGGAAGAGTTAGCAGAAAAGAGAATGCCTTATCCAGGAACTGCTTTGATATATCGCAGAATCTTATAGGGATTAGAAGTGGGACTGGACATAAATTGAATGAGAGTATTAACAGCATAACAAATATCTGGACGACTTATAGTTAGATATAGCAGCCTTCCAATCAGCCTACGATAAATAGAAGCATTATTCAATACAATATCACTTTCTTTACAAAGTTTCAGATTTTGATCCATGGGAACACGAACAGGTTTAGAGCCTAGAGTTCCTGAATCAGCAAGTATGTCAAGGGCATACTTGCATTGACAAATGTAGATACCATGAGGAAAACGAGCTACTTCAATGCCAAGAAAAAAAAAAGAGGGCCCAGGCCTTTGATTTTGAATTGATCATTCAAGAAAGTTTTCACATCAGCAATAGTGTCCTAGGAATTGCTAGTCACAAGTATGTCATCAACATACACTAAAAGTGCTGTAAAATAATTGTCACAGGAGTTGATGAAAAAACTATAATCGGATTTAGATTGAGAGAAATCGAAAGCCAGTAAGCATGAGGTAAGCTTTGCATACCATTTTTAGACGCCTGTTTCAAACCATATATGCTCTTCAAGAGCTTGCAGACATAATCAGGTTCTCCCTTAGTATATCCAGGCGGTTTCATCATGTAAACGTCCTCCTTTAAATCACCATGGAGGAAAGCATTATTGACATCGAATTGGTACAAATGCTAACTTCGAATTGTTGCAATGGAAAGAAGGCACCTGGCAGTCACCTTCTTTGCTACTGGTTAGAAAGTTTTAGTGTAATCAATGCCTTCTTGTTGAATACAACCTGGCCACCAATCAGGCTTTTAACCGTTCCATACTGCCATCCGAATTTCTTTTCACCTTGTAAACATATTTGTAGTCAATGGGCACCGTACCAAGAGATAAATCAGTAAGAAT
Organism: Fraxinus sp. D2006-0159; assembly: GCA_903798375.1. Lineage (NCBI taxonomy): Eukaryota > Viridiplantae > Streptophyta > Magnoliopsida > Lamiales > Oleaceae > Fraxinus > Fraxinus sp. D2006-0159. The sequence continues at coordinate 12,399 of CAIGRQ010039181.1, forward strand.
CCAAGTATTGTTTTATTCTAAGGCATGTAATTCAGCCTCCATGTCATTACACCATCAATGATCTTTCATTGCTTGAGCATATACAGGTTCAATAATAATAGAAATATAAGAAGAGAAAGCCTTGAATGAAGGAGAGAAATGATTGTAAGACAAATAATGATGTAAAGGGAATGAGCAAGTAGGAGATACCTGAACCCATGAGTGAGATGTGAGAGTCAAGATAGCCTGTTGACAATGGAAATCCCGTAAGTAATCGGGAACAGTCCTTTTTCTTGTGGACCTGTGCAAATGAGGTTGAAGAGAAAGGGATAATGGGGGTGAGACAATATTATCAGGTGATGGGATTGGAGGTGAAAGTTGAGATGCTGGGGCTTGTGGATAATCAAAGAGGTTAGGAAAAGGGTAGGTGAAGATTGGTGGAAGGGAATAACTAGTGTTTTCTGGAGGAGAGTTAATGAGTTGAGAAGAAATAATGAAAAAACATGCTCATGAAAAATAACATTTCTAGAGACAAAAGTAGTGTTGGTGGTAAGGTCGAGAAGATTTAACGTTTAACTCCATAAGGATAGCCTAAAAAGATGTATTGTCTACCTCTAGGATCAAACTTCTTGCGGCCATGGGAAATGGTAGTGGCATAACAAAGGCATCCAAATACTCGAAAATGAGTGTAAGTAGGTTTGACAAAAAAATAAGACTTCATATGGTGATTTATTGTTAAGTAGATGTGTGTGGGTTCTATTAATAAGGTATACAGTAGTAAGGACACAATCATTCCAAAACTGAAGAGACAAACCAGATTGGAAACGTAAAGACCTAGACACATTTAGAATATGTTGGTGCTTCCTTTCAACTATTCTATTTTGTTGAGGAGTCTCGATGCATGATCTCTGGTGGATAATGCCATTTTTGTTAAAAAATTCAGTTATTTGGAACTAAGTTCCATTGTCACTTCAAAGGGCTTTGATTTTAGTGGCAAATTGAGTTTCAATAAGTTTGTAAAAAGATTCAAGACACCTTCTAGCCTTAGACTTAGTTTGGATAAGATAAACCCAAGTAGTTTGTGAAAAATCATCCACTATGGTCAAGAAGTATCAGGTTCCATTGTAGGCGGGGTTGAGCAAGGCCCCCAAATATCACAATTTATCTAGTCAAATATGGCAAGTGATTTATGGTGGCTAACAGGGAAATGGAGCTTTTGTTTCTTAGCAACAGGACAAATAGAACAAGGAACATTTGTATTAGCATTAAAATTGTCTTTTACTAAGGATAATCAATTAAGACTAGTCTAGAATTTGAAATATGACCAAGGCGACAATGTCAAAGGTCAGAAACATAACTACCAACTGCAATCGAAGCAGAAACAACTGGAAATGAAAAATTTAGAGAAGGCAAAGTTGTTGTAAAGACATTTGTCACTAGATGATAGAGGCCATTCTTGATCTCACCTATCCCAGTCGTGGTCCAGGTGGAATGGTCCTGGACGAAACAAAAATTGGATAAAAAAATCAAGCAGCAAGTTAGAGACTCTATGAGTCGTTTAACAGAATGTAAATTGAATGAGAATGTTGGTACACATAAGACATTTGTGAGGAGAACGTTTTTGGTCACTTGCACATTACCCAAATGAGTGACAGGAATATAATTACCATTAGATAATTTAATTGAATTTGAAACTTCTGAAATCATGGAAGAAAAGTGAAAAGTGTTGCAGATCATGTGATTTGTAGCACTTGAGTCAATTATCCAAGGTTTATTAGTGACTGATGGAGATTTATGACTAAAGGAGGAAAAACATTGAGGCATACCAAATATTTTGAAAGTCTTAGGTTCAGAAGAAGCAGGTTGATGAATGATCAGTGCATAATTTACAGATGGACTAGTAGTGAAGAGATCCTTGTTCTGAAGGAAAGACATTAGTTCCTGATATTGTTCCTTAGTGAAGCTCATTTTGTCCTCACAAATTTCCCGCGTACTAAAATCATCTGATGAACTGACTTGGTTAGCACAAGGCTTGGTGTCCTTTCCTTTGAACAACTTATGACCTAGAGGATAGCCATGTATCTTAAAACACTTTTCAATAGTATGACCAGTCTGGCTATAGTAAGTGCAAAGAATCGCCTATCTTGAAACAATTGTTAAGAGTGTGTCCTTGTATTTTTCAATGACTACAATATGGCCTCTCTTTTCTTCTAGTCAAATGAGGTTTAGTAGTAGGTTTGTTGTTAGAATAGGTAGTTTTGGTAATCAAGGCCATAGTCTCAAGATTTGGGAAGGTAGAAACGATGTTATGCAGCTGCTCTTGCTGTTGAATAAGGGACAAGACCTTGTTGATGTGGAGAATTGGGTCAAGGAGCATAATTTGGTCTCTAGCATTTGCATATCTATCATTCAAACCCATGAGAAATTGAATGATATTATCCCTTTGATATCTCTCAATAATGACAATTAATTTTCCACATGTACAAGCTGGTATGGGATCGTAGACATCAACTTCATCCCACGGAGTTCTGAGTTTCCCAAAATAAATACTCACAGATTCATTCTCTCTTCGCAGGCTTGCTAGATTTCTTTTCAATTGGGAAATTCAAGGCCCATTTTGCTGAGTGAAGCGAAGTTGAAGCTCATTCCACACTCTTGTGCATCATGCACAAAGGGAACACTAGATTTTACTACAGGACTGATAGAATTCTGTTTCCAGGATATAACCATGTCTTTGTACCTTTCCCAAGCATTGAATAAAGGATCTCCAGGATTAGTTGGCTTATCAAGGCTTTCGTCGATAAAACCAAGCTTGTTTTTCGCTCGAAGAGCTTGACGCATAGCTCGTGACCATGTGACATTATTATCAGAAGTTAATAAATCATTAACAAGTATAACAATGGTGTTATCCCCATGATCAATGCAGTACGAATTATTTGGGTCAGTGAAATTGAGGAAAGAAGAATTGGGTTTTGATTTCAGAGCAGTATAATTTAATTCAGCAGGAGTCATAGCTTGAGAATTTGTCG
>CAIGRQ010039208.1:0-12987 GCA_903798375.1 Fraxinus sp. D2006-0159
CAACTAAAGCCCTTATAAAAATTTAGAAACTTCAATTAAATCTCCAGAAATTTATGAACCAAAAATATTAAGAGCCTGTTTGGTAGAGATTAAAATCGGATTAAAATTGAAAAACTAGCAGTTATTGTTGACTTTTATTAGACGAGTGAGACCCAATAACGGCTACCGAACATGCCATAAGCCTTAAAAGAAGTCTTGTATTGACACATTATGTTAAGATCAAAATCTGTTAACTTCTATCTTCGAGACACAATGCATGCTATTTTCTCGTCATCTCATCGCAAGTTCATGTGAGAAGTGAGGAACATCTTAAAGCAAAAGCACCTATCAAAAGCCGACCTAGACTACATTCTTTAGAGTCGATAAGATCATTTTATATAAACTTCAATAGGTCACATTCATGTATGTTCTTCAACATATGCAACTCCTTAAATATATCAATGAATTTAATAATTATTATGTGTGACTAATGAATGAATCTAAGGAAATACAAATTGTCTTATCCAATGAAATTGAAGAGTTTAGGGAATTGGTTTAGTAAATGCACGAATATGTCAATTGATAAAATTAAGGAGACGGTAGGAGTATTTCAAATTTAATTTAGATAAAATCGTCCATAAATGATTATCATTTCAATTTTCATGGGACTTTTAATATATCAAAGAAAGTAATAATCAGATAAATTTGGTGAATTTTAAAGGGTGGCTATATTCTTTTAAGTGAACACAAGTTATGCATCTCATTCTTGTAGATTAACCAGATTTCATGCCTTTTAAGAGAGAATTAGAATTTCAATGTACATTTTTGTCACACGAGTTTCATACTCAGAACTGGTTTGGTACTGTTCATAAATTGGTTTTGAACTATTCACTTGAACATCTTCCCATAAATGCATTTTGCTCTCTTCACACATGTTCGCTGCTTTTGGACCAAACGAAACCCCATGAGGAAGAAGAAAGGTAAAATTCTAGAAGTAAGATCCAACCCATGCCATTGGTTCGTAAAGCTTTAAAACATTGTGCAAAGAAAACCTTTTTGTTCTACACACCCCATCTCCTGCATTTTTTAAGGATTCTCTTTACATGTAAATTCTAAGCTCAATCGAGTCAATTAAACTTCATTTCTTGTTTTCAAACGTGTGTTTCCCAACGTCGCCCCCGCGGCAGCCCGAGCTAGATACGTCGGGATCCATTTTTTTTTTTTTTTGACAATGGATAAACTTTTTAGATTATATACCCAATAATTCATTTTATTTACAAACATTTCTTGTAGCTCAATTGGTTAGAATTTGGATATTATGTTAGATTAGAGGTCACAGTTTCGAATACCCTTTCCACCAATTTATTGTGGAATTTTTTTAGTTAGACAATTTTGACAAAAATTAACGCAAAAGAGAGGAGACTCAAACTTATGACCTCTTCTTGGAATTGTTGAAACTTGAGTCACTTGACCATTATGACACTTAATGAACTTTGACACTAATCTTATCAGAATAATTTATGTTAAATTTCAGTCGTTTTAATGCAATTGTAAAAGTTCTAACATGTGTTGTTCATTTGTCGAATTCAAACTTGTGACATTCCATAGGTTTATTGGAGGCTTGACCATTATGACACTTATTGAACTTTGACACTAAACTTACCAGAATAATATATGTTAAATTTTTTATACAATTTTAAAAATTCGAACACGTGCTCTTCCTTTAAATTATACAAAACCTGGTCACAATATCATTTAGTGAATATTGCTAATTTGTACAATAGAATTATATACGTTCAGTTTGAACAAAATAATTATTATATTTAAATTTTGGACCTTGTTTGATTTTTTTTTTGTTCAAAATACATTTTTCTCTATTTTTTTCAACCACACATTTTTCAATAAAATAATATTACTTTCAAATTCTAAATTTTTTTTTTTTAACCACACATTCTCCATCAAATCAATATTCCAAAATGCATTTTTTTTTTGTTGCAAAAGATGGACATCAAACGGGACTCTCAATATTTTATTGCTACCCACGATCAATGATCAATGGATGCCCCAGCCGTGCTGATTCAAAATGCTGGATCCGCCCTTGATGATGGCTTTGTTGATTCCAAGCCCTGTGATGATAAAATGGATGTGGACATTGTTGAGTCCAATGTTGAGTTGGATAAAACTAATGTTGTGGAGCCTAACAATGATCCTCCATAGAAGGTGGGTGATTGAAACAATTAATAAAAAACGTATCTTTCTTGGTACTTAAATTGTGAAATTATATTACTCTGTAATTTCAAATGGGAAATCCTTTGATTAAAGTAACAGAAGAAAACCAAGATGCGGCGCACGTAGAAAAATCAAAAGCCATGCTTGAAATCTTTGAAGGCGCGAAAATTTCAGCAATTAGTTGTGTTAACACTTTTCAATGTTTCTTCTTTCATTGTTTTATCGGGGAAAAAAATTAACATATGTTCTCTGGAATCTCTGCACTGCATTCAATACCAGGTGAACTGAATGAAGCCATTTATCATTTAACTGAGACAATCGTTCTGAATCCGAAGTCAGCGATATTGTATCAACTGGAGGTGATTCTTAAACATGGAAATGACCTTAAATTCTTTTAGAAATTTTCTATTATTTATCTTTAATATATGATTTAAATTCATTCTGCAGCTACTGTTTTTGTCAAACTGAAGAAACCAAATGATGCAATCCTCGATGTTGAGTTAATATAATGCTTTAAGATTTTCATTATCATCTGATATGGTGGACTCTCTTGCAGGTGTAGTTGAGTCGGTGAGGTCTTAAACAGCGGAGTCGGGTAGTTTTCATCGACAATGAACCAGACGCAAATTGGGAATTGCATGCCTGTTGGGTATGATGCAAATCGGTACCCATATCCATAATATCGAGATCCAACCCGGATAGGGAGAGAAATTGATGCGTGTTGCTGGACCTCTGCGAAGATCCTCACCGAGCCCCATAGGTCGACCAGGTAATGGTACCCTGAAGAATATGAGTATGATTGTGAAAGTAAGTTACTTATAAGTAAAAAAATATTATTGAAGCTTATCTCTCTAGTGAATGCTCTGTATAATGGCTTGCTTAGATCTTGTGGGGGTGTGGTAGTTGGTACAATGTTACTATTACATTTGTTAGTATAAATTTCTGCATCCATTCATTTTTTGAACACTTTATTTTTCTTTGTGGAGTTTAATTTCATAGTTATTATATGTAGGATATTGAAGCCTTGGTAGAAGAGGCATTGCCAAAATCAACACCACACTGAAGCTCGTCGAAGAGAACTTGAGCAACATAAGTGCATAATTTGTCCGAAAATGTTTCTTTTCATTGGACAAAAATTTGTAGTTATACCATTTTTAGAATTTTCGTTTTGGAGTTTGTATGTCTATATTCCTGTAATGAATTCTAGGTTTTGATATTATGGATAACATTTGGTAGAGGAGGAGGAGGAGCAGGAGCAGGATTAATGAAAAAATGAATGCGTTGCAAAATCTAATTCCAAATTCCAATAAAGAAGAAACCACAAATTGTTATATTTTCCTTTTTAGTGTTTAGGTTTAATGTTGATTGAGTAAATATAATGAAGTTTACTTTGTTGTTTCTAAATGTTCATCTCTTGCAATTGTGGTAGATGGACAAGGCTTCAATGCTCGATGAGCAATTCAGTACCTCAAGCAACTCCAAATTCAAGTACAGGTTTGCACTTTATTCTGTTTCTGTAGCTCTTTGATAGAATATCTGCAGATTAACGTGGTAATGTTAAATTTCACGGTTACATATGTATTTGTATTCCATTTGATTTCTCTATTTCATTTTATTGGTTTGATTTTGATGGTTCGCGTGATCTGCTCTCTGCAACTTGTGTTTCTTGTTCTCTAATCTGCCTCTCATTGGTTCTTGTTGGTTTTATGTCGATTTCGTGCTGGGAAGTCTATCGGTTCAGTGAAAAGGTAAGATTTTTTGTTTTTAGAACACAATTCATAGAAATATAACTTAATCTGAAGATTTTCAATTAGATCTTCCATGGAAATTGGTAGTTGTTGATGTTCCAAAGTTCTGATCAACTGAGGTCTCTGCTTTCAACACACATCTCCTGGAGACTCTTATAGCTTCACCTGCAGATCACGAGCCAACCGTCATTCCAAGGGACAAGCTGATTTTCTTGCGAGAATTGGTGCTGATTTTACATAGCATTTGATTTTTCTTTTCATTTTTAATTTTTCGTGTGGCCTCATAAAGTAATTTTTCAAATTAATTTAGTGCCTTTTTCAATTAAGCTGTAAAATATTCAATGATGTTATGTATGTAAATTAACTGTGTGGCTGAGTATATGGCATGGATTAGATTTAATTCATATATTAACTAGTTGTTTGACTCCTATTATAATGAGATTTTTGGAATAAAGTATTTTAGAATAGTAATTTTTGAAAGAATGTGCGGTTCAATTGAAAAGAAGAGAGAAAAATATATTCAAATTTTAATGGGAGCCAAACATGTTCCTTTTGGGGTTGAAGCTCCCAAATTTAATTCATTTATGTTTGTGCAAATATCAAAATTAAAGGAAATTATGTGGCTTTCTTGTAGGAGTTGTTCTATGCCAAATGAAGAAAAGGATGTTAACAATTTGAGGTCAATACCATTTGATCAAAACGTAAGCACCTCAAGCTTTATGAAGAATGAAGTTGGGCTTTGTACTTCAAATACTTTCTCGTATGGTAATTTGAATAAAAAAAGGGAGTGAAACAAAATCCATTCTAATGGCAAAGAGCTTGCCAGCAGATTCTGTGAAGATTGACAAGCGAAGTATTGGTGATAAACCCACAAAGAAATCTTTTAGATACCTGTTTTAGAGAGAGGAACGGAGGAATGGTAGTGCTGATCATTGGCCCAGAACACGAGGAAAAGAAAAGATGAAATCGGGAAAGAAGCAATGGGAATTTGATGGATTCAAGAAATGGAAGAAAAATGATTCCGAGGATGAAACAATTCCATTGTCTCTCAGTGAAAAATCGGATGGTGAAAGTTACACTGGCAGGCTCATCACGAACCCAGTTGCAGAGGGATCAGACACCGAGCAAATCAAGAGGAAATTCCATACCAATGGTGCACCTTCAGATTTCTTTGTCGATAAGGTATAACCTCTCACTCTCCAAAGGTGCTGTAACTTGAAATACAGATTGTTGAATTTTGTTACTAGATGCTGTTGGAGCTTGAAACTTATCTATTTACTGCTTATTTTCTGCATTATCTTCATGAAAATTCTACGTTTTATGAGAGAACATAAAGGGGGAGTTGTCTTGAATCCAAACAGCTTGGTGACAAAAATCTAAATTTTAATTTGTCGCAAGTATTTATTTTATTTTAGCTCTCTTATCGAATTTTGATTGATATGTTCCACTACTAATTTATTTGCATTTGTATAGTGCCCCTGTCATTATATAGACTAACTATTTACTTGCTATGACTCACCAGAGATGGTCAACTTGAAGCAATTTCAATAAGGCTTCCAGTTGATAAGGGTGACTTGAAAATGTTTTTCCGCAGGTAATGCTTCTTGCACTTTTTTCTTAATTCAAATACTTGTGTTGATCCAATGAACTTAGTAAATTGGAATGAAATAATCATTCTATTTTAAGCTGTTGCAGAAACGCTCTATACCCATACTAAAATCTTTCTTGGTTATTTCAGATCATGCTGTGATCGATATGGTAATGTTGTGTTAGATGTGGTTAGAAAAGAATTCAAGGAGCATGTTGGAGAGATGGGAAATTCCCGAGTAGTAGCCAAGGAGAAGCAGAACTTGAAAAGATGGACCACATTTGGTGATGACAATGAAAATAGTTGGGATTCAACAAATAACGAGATGGAATATTCCACAAGGGAAGTGCATCCTTGAAACCCCTTTCTTGTTTTAATTCTCTATTATAGATTCCTGTTAACTTACTGACCTTTAAGATTAGTTTGGGTTTGCATTAACATTCGACACGTTAACATTACCTTAAAAAAAACACATCCTGTGCATTGTACGGGCAAAAAACTAGTATCCTCAAAAGGTGGGGATGACAGATGACACCTGCAAGACTTGCATTCCCTGTTGATTGTATAGAAGCCACACCCATTTATGCTATTGCAAAACAATACCACGCCACGCCTGAGCAAAGCTCGAGGCTCGTAATAAGCTGTGCAAAACATGAAAGGTAATGTTTGATGTAGACTAGAGAGTACTAAGAACTTCTTTTTCTTCTTTAATTCTATCTAGTACTTGATAATTTACCCTACCAGTCGAACTATTAATTCATTGCTATATAACACTCCATCTTTCAATGGTGTAGCCATATCTTCATGAGTCACAGCGTCTTATGCATTAAAGAGAGCTCAGGGTTCTGAAATGACATTTCTTGAACACGAAGAATTCAGAACAATCAACACCTTCATCCTCAACCTGAAGATAGTGAAAGCCTCTCCATACAACAACTAAGCAGAAATGTATTCTCACACGGGTGACTAGTTTAGGCATGAAGCACTCGGGTGCTGGCATCCGATCAAGATCGGCTCTGAGATTTTGGTTGTCCCCGTGTAACATTTTAAAATGAAGTCCCCTCTTTTCATAAATAGTGTGTCTTTTAACTAACATAATAATAAAAAAATTAAATCTTAAAATTATTATATATAACAAAATTAATTTTGGTGTCCCTACAATGTTGAGGCCCTGCCTGATCGCACCACCTGCCCACCCTCAAGCCCGCATCTGCATCCGATGACTCTACTGTCCATTGAAGGCAGATCACGGATCAGCAATTTGATTTGATCGTACTCAATGATGTACACCAGGCAGTTCATCCTTGGCTTTGTTTTTATTGCTTTTGTAGAACTGAATTTACTACAAGAAATTGATATTAGGGTTGAACATATTCATGTAAAATTCCTGCCTTGTTCTTTCTGATATTTGCAAAACCAAACAGGGGCTATGCAAAACATTCCATTCTGCTTTCCTTAAATCACAATCTTTTTTCTTTCTTATACAAAAATATGTGTGTATAATTAATTACTAATTTACTATAACTGAAAATATCCATATCCTGAATAGATTATATCTAGGGGAGAATAAATTGAACTAAGTTAAATAAAACCTTGGGGATGCAGTCGAGACAGTAGCTGTGATTGAGCTAATAGTTTGATTCTTTGTTCTCAAGACAAATTTGTTTAGAGATGCTCAACGTCTACTGGCAATCGTCTCCTAAATACAACAATCACGTTTCATAATAGCAACACTAACAATTATGAGGAGCAAATAGCATAATGTCTCATATTATCTATTTAGAAAAATGGACTAATAATGTATGCAGATGTGCCTACTGTCGATCGTGCAATAGCTGCATCGGATTGTTTGACTAATTTTGCTGTCCCGTTTGTGCCAGCCAAACCACCTGGTCTAAAAACTTAAGCTAATAGACATCTAGATTATATGCTGGTGCTACCAAATCGTACATGATGATTCTGAGTTTGATGATTGAGAATGAGCACGAACGAGATCTTTCGATACCTGAAACAAAGGCGTCGAGGTGTGTCTTCCTCGTCGCCTCTCCGCTACTTAAGTTAGAGAGAGAATATAGAGAAAATATATATGCTGAAAATATATGTAAAAATGTACCTTGATAATGATTGAGAATGATGTATTTATAGAAATAGGTGGTTGACTCCTAGTAGGACTACAACGTTAAGACCCCTAGGAGTTCTAGTGCAATTGAAAGTTATAGTTTAGTTAATATGGTGTTCTTTAGGTGATTGGGTAGGAATAGGACTCCAATCGTAGAATCCATTCAGGATGGGATAGCACGTGACCAGTGAGGTACCATTCTCGGGTAAAAAGGTCTTGCCATTTGGCTTAGCTTCTCGTGGTACTTATAAGCCCGAGGAGTATAGCCCGAGGAAAACACAAAACACTTGGGGAAAAATAAGGGGGCCAATGCTCGGGAGCGTGTGCTTGGCTCGGGCACATAATTTGGTGTGATCATATGCCAAACTTTTTTTTCTTTTCGTCAAAAGCCTGACTACCAAGTGCAAAATTTAAAGTACGCGCCTTTACATTCATTTTCCAGCTTAAAGTCATCTTCAGTGTGCGTGATACAAGATTAAAATATAAGAAAGAATCAACAAGCATTCTACGTTTTACACATTTACATCGGTATGCAATTAGGCAAGCCCACAAGGCCAAACAGGGGCCAAAAATACAGAACATTTTCCTCCTTTCTACTCTTCCTCTGCTCAATGCTCACGAAACTCGTCAAGCATAACTCTCTTGATTTTTAGCCGATAGTCGCTTGAGAAGCTCGTACGTTGTGATCATGGTTGTTGCAGACATAGACATTGAAGCCCACCTAGGACCTAAACCTCTGTAACAAGCACTTATTCCACCTTCTTTAACCAAGTTCCTCACTGTCTGTAAAATAGTTGGCGCTCGAACACTCCCTCTTCCCTCTCCATCCAAAACCTGCAACCTCGTCTTGATTGTATCGAGAGGCATTGTAACCAAAGCCGACACCCCACTAGCGAATGCAGCACTGAACCCCTGAACTGCCACCATTGCCTTACCATCCGGCCTATAACCACTCTCATTTTTCTTGCAGCAATAACAACCTATGCAGCCCCAAATCAATCTATGAGCGATAGAGTAAGAAGCCCACCACACAGCATTGGAAGGTGCATAAGTCAATATTGATATCCCAAAACCCCTATACAATCCCCTCACTCCGTCAGCATATATAATCTTTCTAAATGCATCAATCCCACCATTGTATGTTTTTGAGCCAACTGAACAACCACTGGCTTTACAAGCACCAGTACCACCTTGAACCATCAGTCTCTGGCTCACAACATCGATAGGTGTCCAAACCAATTGTGCAGCCATTGCTGCACTTAGGCCTGCAGCAGCATTAGCAATAGCAGAGGCCGAGGCCTCGGATAATCCCAACTGACCAGTAGCAACATTGCCTACATTAGTCTTTGTCACTTCAAGTGCCCCCATGTAGAGGGCACGTGCAGGAATTGTTCCCATAAGGGAAGTCCCGAATCCCCTGTAAAATCCTCTGTATCCCTCGAATTTCAAAATGGAGCTCGCAATTTTCAGTGATGAAATCTTATTCAACATCACTTGCTGGCGCGTTTTTAACACCACCATTGGATAAAGTGTGCCTGAAACGCCTGAAAATAGTGCTGCCCCGAGGAAGAAAAACTTGGATTTATCCAACATCTCCCAATCTATATCAGCGGGAAGATGAATCTCCGGAGCTGAATCTTCCTCAGCCGCACTAAAACTCATTTTCGCCACTTTCAATTTCTCCAAAACAGAAACCCTCAAATCAAACTAAGCAGCTTAAAAAATTCTAATCCAATGCCCCTAACTGTCTTTCTTCAGCATCTATGATCTCAAAAGCTTAAAATGCATACATATATTTAGGTATATACATGCAAAATATCTGATTTTCCGAAAGAAAAAATGGAAACTCTAAAAAAATAAATTAAATCAACCCTTGTCCTAATTTTCCGAGTCTTTAAGGGTTGAGCTTAGAGGTCTAGAACAATCACAAAATTGTTCATGTGGGTATATATTTATGAATCTATTCGAGAGTAAGAATAAGACGGTTAATACTTTTTGCGTTTCCGCCAACAGATTAAAGAGCGAAAATGAGTCAGCAAAAAAAGATCCAGCATTTCCTGACCAGAAATTTCAAGCTGATCATTTTGAAACAAGAAATGATTCAGATAATGTAATCCGATAGCTGGGTATTTTGCAGATTCATATATATAGAGAAAATTTAAAGAAAAATACAGGAGAGTTCTTGAAATAACTGAAAGTGAAACAGGGAAGTGTGGCGCCCCGAATCTGTGTGAGTGTGACAAAAGGTCGATCAATGGATTTGGACTTCGAGGGTTCCTCAGCCGGATATGGACAATTGTCGATTGTTTTATTGGGAAATTTTCTTGGGATTCAGTTTGGATTAGAGTTTAGAAATCGGGCGGTTACAAAAGGCTAGCTGGTACTAAATGGGCAGTGAATAATAGGTGTGCGCCCTTTGATTGATTGATAAAATCTGTGGGCAATACGGCTATCAGACCAATGGGCTCATCATTTTTTTTCCCCCTCTGGGGCCTGGGCATTGGTGGCCAATTGTTTCCTTCTATACAATGTTCATTTATACTTGAGAATAATGATTGATAATACTGGTATTATCCAAATTCGGGCCATTGATTTAACAAATATTTTTTGAAATTGATGATTTTAATGTTATCAAGTGTGAATTGTCAACTAATATTGTCGGACTAAATTGTATATGTAGCTTGATTCATAATATAATGGTATGATATGTTTGATATGTTGGACAAGAATCTAATTTTGAGGCAGTTTATGCATAGATTGAGCTAACCCTATATTAAGCTTTCGACATGACCTGAATTTAGGTGTGTCGTGTTTTAATCAAGCTAAAGTTTAAATTGAACTTTCGTTTGGATCAAGCAAGGTCTAGACCATGCTTTTGACGTTTTTAAATTAAATTGATAATATTGGTATTATCCAAATTCGGGCCATTGATTTAACAAATATTTTTTGAAATTGATGATTTTAATGTTGTCAGTGTGAATTGTCAACCAATCTTGTCGGACTAAATTGTATATGTAGCTTGATTCATAATATAATGGTATGATATGTTTGATATGTTGGACAAGAATCTAATTTTGAGGCAGTTTGTGCTTAGATTGGGCTAACCCTATATTAAGCTTTCGACACGACCTGAATTTAGGTGTGTCGTGTTTTAATCAAGCTAAAGTTTAAATTGAACTTTCGTTTGGATCAAGCAAGGTCTAGACCATGCTTTTGACGTTTTTAAATTAAATTGATAATATTGGTATTATCCAAATTCGGGCCNTAGACCATGCTTTTGACGTTTTTAAGTGGCTCAATGAATTTCGAATCTCTAGATATGATGGAATGTAAGAATTAAGGATGAATGAAGAGGTTCAAATCTCGACTATCAATTTCCTCTCTTTAGACATTAAAAAATAAGAGTAAAAAGAAAACTACTAGTATGTTCCCTCATTCTACACCAAGTACTTAATGGAAAATATAGATTTGATGTACAAGTAAAGCATCATATTAAAGATACGGATTTTTTGAGAAATGTATCGAGAGAGAATCTGACGATCGTCGATGAAGGATTCCTCAAAAATTAAAAATTAACAATTTTTTTAACCGTACTAGACAATTGTTGTCAAGACTGGACCGAATTAAAATTTGCTTGAAGGTCTCCTTTCCATACAATAAATAATTCCTGATAATTTAATTTTAGAGCCTATTGGATAATCATTATTGTAGAAAAAAAGAGTTGAATCGTGAATTTTAGGAGAATATATGGTTAAAAAGTAGGGAACGTTTTTAATATACGTGTAGAATATTTTATTATGTGAATGTGGTTGAAAATGACTATAGTAAACTGTTGACACTGACCTCCGAGGTCATTTAGTTCGGATTTGCATACTCAATGGAGAGACAACAATGCGAGCTCAGGGTGTGAGTTCAACTCGGATCTCCAGTGGCTTACTTAGGAAGCTTGTGTAGTCCTTCAAGACGGAATAGTGAATAATGATTGAGAATCACTGACAAAATATATAAGCTACCAATCAAACTTCAGCATGTGTAAAGATCTCACATGAGCGTCTACTTTCTCCTCCAATCAAAGATCGTAGCTTCTTTTCCTAAGTGATGCATTAATTGCTGGGGACCACTTATACCAGGAACTCTTAATTATTTTGCAGGTTTGAGTTCGGCCACCAATCCTGTTCCGCCAACATATGTACTTATTCAGTTCGGCATCAGGATTGACAAGACAGAGGTATTATATGCATGCATACTTCTCCTATATAAAGCTAAGGAAGCGATGGGGAAAGGAGGACGCGAATTTCGGGGAAATTTATAGACTTCTCACATTTCTCACGTACTTCAAATATCTCCTATAATTAGAACATAGATTATTGTATTACCATCTTACGATCATTTGATTAATCCCTTAGTAAATTCGTGTTTGATCTTTAAGTTGGCTTGAATCTTGTCCTTACATTTTTCAACGTCAACAGTTTGGCGTTAGAGGAAGGGCCCAACTTATAAAACAGCACTATCTCTTCACGAAAACTCATAAATTAGTATCATGGACGAATTCTCAGGGTCTGAAAATCAATCTCATACCCGTCTGGAGCAGATCAATGATCCAAGAAAACCTGAAAGGCGAGATCGAAATGACACTACCGACCCTTAAATGGCGGCAATGAAGGAAGCGATTGAAAAATTGATAAACATTATCAGGAGGCTGGAGCAAAACCAAGCTCGGAATCTGCCACAGAATACCGAGGTGGAGTCTCCCCGCCAAGGAAAAACCAGGAGACTTCCCACTAAAAAGACATTACAATTTTCAGGCGAGGAATCATCCAAAAGTCGAACTGAAGAAGTCAAGAGTTCTCCTATGGCGACAGAATCAGCTACTCGAAGAACAAATAGCGTGTTCAACAGATTGGGTTCCCAACATTCTTTAACACCCACCAAAAGGCGTGATGAACCACGTAATAACCACCCTGCTGAGTGACCAAAACCTGAGATGAGTACCCTCAAGAAACGCATAACGGACTTGGAAGCTAAAAGTAAAGGGAGTACGGATGAATACTTTACAAAGCGCCACTCACCCTTTACTGAGGATATTTTGGCAGAAACATTGCCTGAAAAAATGAAAATGCCACAGCTAACTGGGTACGATGGGGAAGGAGACCCGCTCAGTCATTTAGATAAATACGCCTCTTGGATGGAGCTACAAGGAGCTGGAGATGCCATCATGTGCCGAACTTTTTCCTTAACTTTAGGAGACAAAGCTCAGCGATGATTCAGAAGGTTACACCAAAGATCTATAAAAAACTGAAATGACCTTGCCACTGCATTCCTCA
>CAIGRQ010039214.1:0-12007 GCA_903798375.1 Fraxinus sp. D2006-0159
CCTTCCCCCTTGTGTTTGCACTCTGATATTTTGTGATATTTTTAGGACTGTACCCAGAACACAGAGCCAATGGGTGCCAAAGCCCCCAAATTTTCCTCCACTTTGTGCAACTCAGATTGGAACTGTGTACATCGTGCGTGCTATAGGCTACCATATATATATATATATATATATATGAGAATGAGAATGAGAGGAATAGTGATTGATGAGAAATGTGTAGTGAAAAAGTTTTAAATTTGTGTGTAATATTATTTTATTTGGAGAATGTGTGGTTGAAATGAAGAATAAAAAGGGGGTCAAACATGGGCATAATTTGGCAGGCGTATTTTTGGGTGTGTTTAGTAGGTGTTGCCAATTAATTATGAACAAGTCTTTGTTGTCTTAATTGAATTGGAAGGATATTAACCGATTCTAACAGATTTCAAGACTAAAAACATTCTTAATGCTAACGGTAAAAAATATTAAAATATTTCATTTTCAATTCTCGTTTTATGCTAACGAAATAAAAATGTAGAATTGAGTTTAGCAAAAATAATCTTAAACACTCTTATATTCAAAAATTCAAGTTGAGGACGAAGTTTGAGAATCTAATCACCACAAATTAAAGGTTGAAAACTTATTGACTTATTGCTTTATTTCACGTAAAATAATAGACGACAAAGCTACAGTTCTACAAATGAAAACCAATCAAACACCCGTTAAAATGCTATACGACCAATTTTAGTGTTATTAGTGTCAATTTCGCGAAAGTAAACCAAAACGAAAGCCCATGCAATAATACGACGTCGTCAACCCAGTCAAAGTTGTAAACTCTCAACCTTGTAACTTGCCCTAAAACCCTTGTCTTCCGAGAAGCCCAGCGTCTTTGTTACTTTGTACGAAGACGGAAGAACCCTAGAATTTGCCATCTTTACATTGCAAATATGAAACTCGTTAGGTTAGTTTTATTCACTACATTGGTTGATTCATTGGCCATTTTAATTCGTTTAAAATAAGCTTATTCTCTTTCTCTAAGCAGGTTTTTGATGAAATTGAACAATGAGACAGTGTCGATTGAGCTCAAGAACGGTACCGTTGTTCATGGCACTATTACAGGTCCCTCTCTATTTGTATCGCTGTTTGTGTGCGTTGGATTTTCTTGTATCTATTTTTCTGTCTTCGATTAATGTAATTTAATTGTCAACTGCATTTATCCGAAAATAAGAGAAGTGGTAGTCTGGTTGTTATTTCTTGTAGATATAGTGGGATGGAGTTTTTGATTATGGGCAGAACTGTCAAAAGAATCTCCTTTGACGTCAGATTCAGGACTTGGTTTGCAATCTAGCTTCTGAGCTTTTGCATTGTCCCCCAAAAGTAAAATTATAGAACAATTACCTGTGTCACAAAATAACTATGCTAAAGCAAGTTGGATCCCGGGCGTCCATGAGCAAATGTAGGAGCAATTGGTTGATATCATATTTTAATACTGAACTTTTCCAGATAAAAAATTAACCAGAGGACTGGCGAGTAGCGTGTGCCACAGTATTATGAATTTTGTCATTAAGGTTGTTGAATGTTATATCCCAAGATTATGTGCCTTCACCATTATTTTTTTTTTCAGATTTTCCACTTTCTTTACAATTTAGATTACAATCTATCAGATGTGACATTTTGTATTGTACTCCATTTGATACAATGGTTATATAAATATAGTGCGTTGAGATATTTCCTCAAGCACACTTGTAATATAAGTTTGGTTTCGAGTCTAAATGGTTTTTTAGCGCGTGTTTGACATAATGGTGTTTTGCTAAAGCAATTCCATCATGTATTTTGTAATTTAACATGCAATACTTTGATCATTGACCTAAAATATTCACTATACTCAAACTTGGCTTTAGAGTCTGATTGTCTTGGCTTATTTATTGGTATCATTAGTTTTTCTAAGCTTCCCAAGACTCTGTATTGGTCCAACTATCCAAAACTATCCAAAATAGGCCTTTTTATTTTCAACTCTAAAAAGGAGATTCTTTTCTTGTTTGCCCCTCAATTATAAACCAAACCTTGAAGAGTGATATGCGAAATTGATCCTTCATCCCTGCACTTGTTAAGAACTTACTAATTAAAATCCAAGAAGAGCACACACAGACATGCTTGTTACGCATTTCATGAAAAAACACTAACACGACAAGTTAGGAACCATTAAGATTATTTCGTCTTAGCACTTGTTTGAGCCCCATTTTTGGCTAAGAATGTATTGTGGAATAGTAGATTGATGGAAAATGTGTGGTTAAAAAATAAGGAAAATTTTTGGGTTTGCACGTAATATTATTTATTTAAGAGTGCGTGATTGAAAAGAAGAGAGAGAAAAATGTATTTTGGAAATAATGGGGATCAAACAAGGGTTTATTATTATTTTTATATTGTAAAGCAAATAAATTTTTTCTTCAATTGCAGTTGAATTTGGGTTTCGATGGTAATTTGGTCGGTGATGAAGGTATTTTGCATTAAAAAAAAAAAGACCTTTGCTTCAATTATATGGGGCACTTTTGGGCGTAAGATTTGTTGTTTGAGCCTTGGGCTACTTTTGGGGCTTAGTCTTCTTTTGTTATCTCTTTTTTGTTTTTGCTACTGCTTGTGCTCGCCTTAGAAGTTTTTCATAAATAAAGATTGGCACCTTGGTGGTTTTGATTAAAACAAAAAGAAAAGAAAAAAAAATAAAATTGTTTTCTTGCTTTATTAGGTTGAGGAACATATGCTTCCACTTTAATATGAGAAATGTTACGCATATTCAGATTATATGAAAGTTCTTTCAAGCTTGTTTCCATTGGACCTGAGTGGACTGCCAATTGCAAAACTGATTATAGTAGGGTAAAGCCTTCTACAGTTGATAAATAGTTGCAAAATTGATCGTAAATCTTTTATAATTTATATTCTAGTGTATATTTTTGGTTAATATATCTTAGTCGATAATTAAATCAGATTGAAACCATCATGTATTAAAACAGCTGCAGAATAGATAACTTTATCAAGTTTTAACGAGGTTTTGGGTGATGGTTTTTATTTATACCTGAATTAGTGCATTTGGTTTTTCTAGTCAGTATCCCTAAATGAGAACCTAAAACTTGGAACCTGCAGAAATGACTTTATTATTGTTCCATATTTGTACCTCACACCAGAGCAGCAGCATCTGGAGATATTTGCATTGTGTTGAAAGTGCTTGTATTGACAAATAGACTATTTTTCATAAACATTTTCATAATTTTAAAGTACTTTCCCATACGAAAAATCCAAACCGAAACACACTGTTGCAGACTATGATTTCCTAGGTAACCTTTTGTGGGTGTGATTTCATTTGACCTTATACTGGATGTAGCAGAGAGCTGAATGATGCAATCAAAATGATTCACCTAGCTAACCCCAAGTTTATTTGGAATGAAACTTTAGTTTTTTTCCCCATAATGTTGATAAATAATTCAGTATTATATGCTCGCTTACACTCCTCTGATTTTGGTTGGGTCACTTCTTTGAAGTTTCAAGCTGAAATAGAATTAATAAATTTAATACAGTTATTTGATAAATCATTCATTCAAACTATATGGCTGCCTATCTTGTTATTCTGCAGGTGTTGATATCAGCATGGACACACATCTGAAGACTGTAAAGCTTACATTAAAGGAAAAGAATCCTGTGACTTTGGATCATCTGAGTGTAAGGGGCAACACTATCCGCTATTATATCCTCCCAGACAGCTTAAATCTTGAGACTTTACTCGTGGAAGAGACACCTAGGGTCAAACCGAAGAAGCCAACTGCTGGTAAAGAAAATGTTTTTTAAAATTCTTTTACCATTCTAGATGATCTTTTATTTACTATCGAATCTAACTTATTTTTCTCTTCCTACTCAAAGGACGTGCTTTGGGGCGTGGTCGGGGCCGCTAGATATTCTCCAATCACCTCAATTCTCGAGGTATCTTGTTATGTAAACACCTGTATTGAAGGAAGAGGCATCTTTATGCTCTTAGCAAGCTGAAATTGAATTAGAGGATATCTTAGTGCCCATTTTGAGGTTTGGTTGAATATTGTCTACTGAGATCTGATTCTCGATGATATCCCCCGTGATCTCTCTCACTTTTATTGAACCTTCTTAACTTTTTCCTTCTTTAATATTCACGATTTTATTTCCACCTTGTCCAATATGCCGCTAAAATAAACACAGCTTCATTTTTATTTTCAGCTATAAAGTTAATCTTAAAAATCTTTGTTTTTTGAGGCAAACCGCAAGTTGCTTCATTCCTGGTATTTGTGAAAAACAAATTACTGCTAATGAAATTTAAGATTGATTCATAATAAAGTTGAAATTTCACGCACAGGTCGTTTTTTCTGATAACATTTAATCTATTTCTAGGTGGATTTAAGAATAATATTTTTTTTATTACGATAATAAAATATCGATGATGTGACAATTTATGTTGAATAATGAGATTGTGCACTTCAATTTTTATGAGAAAGAAGGGGAGGTGAGGGATATTGAATTACATCGATGTTCCATCATCATCATCATGATGATAAAACAACAAATATTAAACAATTTATTTTGGGAAAAGATGCAAGTTTAAAAATCCAGTTCTAACCAAAAAAAAAAAAAATTCTGGAAAAGCATTAAGCAAGTATATTTCTCAGAAGAAATGATACTCCTTCCTTAACCTGTAAGATTTCTTAACCTCAGGTCCTCTGCCGTGGACAAAGACGTTTTCTTAACCTCTAAGCCTCAATGTAGAGTCAATTGTTCTTCTAATATTGAAGCAGTAGCTGGGCCGAATTATTCCTGTATTTATTATCGCACAAACAAAGGCATCACTGTCTTGCGCAAGCAAAGAACCTAATTTTCAACGCCTCTTCACCTAAAACCCTCCCGTTGTAATCACATTTCACTATAAATTCTATAATATAAATGCAAAATTCTCTAATCCAAGAGAAGAAGAGCACTAAGAAATTATGGCGAAGTCGAATTCCTTGAAATCAGCCGCGATCGTGTTCGGAGGCTTAGCTTTCGGTTGGCTAGCCATAGAGATGGCTTTGAAGCCGTGGCTCGACAAGGCCCGAGCCGCCATCAACAACTCTGATCCAACTCGCGATCCAGATGATGACACTGCCGACAAGTCGCCGCCGGAGGTCAGTGACTCCGATGTTAAGCGAAATGATTCGCACGAGGTTTGATGTAGCAGATAATACATTATTTACTTTCTATTCGTGTTTGTCAAATGTGACGTGAAAAACATTATTTTTTATGGATTTTTTTTCTCTTTTAATGTAAAGTAGGCGTGTCGAGTGGATTTGTTCAGGTATTCCGAAATCCATTATACTTCGAAAATTTCGTGAATAGAAACATTTGGTTTGAAGTAATTACTAGAACAAAACTCGGAATTGAATTCCGAACCGTCGGTTCAAATTCCGTCAATTTGGGTTCCGTTAAAAAAATCGTGAGTTGGAAATACAAATTATTTTCTCAATATTTGGTAGATAAAAAAATAAAAATAAAAAGTGTCATTGAATACATATTTTAACACTTTATCAATCTTCTGGAAATATGTCATCGAATAGCATCTAATATCTAGCATATGGCATCCGTTTCGACTGTGGCCATGCTTACATTGCCTCGAGCAGGATTTGTGGAGGGATAGTGTGTAAAGTGCAAAAGTGATATTATTCAATTATTCAAACGAATAAATCTGATTTATTAGGGTAATCACTGCTTAGGCCTTGTAAACTTGTTATTTGTTGGGTCGGATTATTGGGTCATGATGAATAAATTCTAAAAAACATGAACTTTGAAAAAAGGGGGGCAAATTTGATTTCATGATCGGGTATCCACGCTTTCAATTCAAGAACCAACTAGATCCAATTGGTTCTTGGTTTCAGTTCTTAATTTATTTTATTAAATCGAATTAAAATCTATCATTTCGATTCGGTTTTGGTTCCAGTTACAATGTCTAGCCATATCAGTTGAAATGATAATTCACCATTGAGGTTAATGAATAATTGAATCTTACTGCAGCAACGAAGAATCAAATAATGGACTCATTGAACTTTGGTTTTGTTACAATAGATCACAACAGGAACGCCTTTGATAAATATGATTTCTAGTTCTATATGTAATAGGGTTGTTGCCATTTCGGGTGGGATGAATATCTTGATTCAATTATGTCTCCACCTTTTAATGCATACAATATAGCAGCCTGGGGGGCATTAAATTGGGCAAATGGGTTAGTCTTGTACTAGATGAACAGGGCCAGGGGCACCTATAGGTGGGTGGTCATTTGTTCATCCGGCACAACTCAATGGGTTATACCCACAAGAGTCGAAATTCCATTGGAGCTAGAACATATTTTTAGCTGCAAGGCAACTATATTAAATTTGAGCTCTTGTACACAATTGATTTTTTTCTTTTTTTCAAGTCATGATTTTTCAGGGATGAAAGGACATGAGTTAGTGAATACATCCTCTGCACTCGAGTTCCATATCTATCATCTAAACGAGGAAATAAATTCATATTGAGACAAATTCGGTAATGGTGATAGTATCTCTATAGGGAAGCAAAGAACGATGATTGAGGAAGAAAGGTGGAGATGACCATTTTGATCAATGGGCCAATGTAAAATGAATCTTTCGAAGCATATAGAAACCCTTGTTTCGGTACTACAATGAATGTTGTTCCTATAACAATATTTTACAAAGATTGAGTTTGGACTTTGGAGAGGTATGTGGTTCTATTCGAGCATGAACTACGATAAGATTTTGAACAATAAAGCATACAGCAAGCAAGCTTGTGGACAATGTATAGATGTCTTGTTTCTCCTGGCTAAAGTAAATACAAGTACGTGGACAACACATCTCTGAAGCTTTATTTCATTTCTACTTCTCTTTCACCTTGGTCAAAATATTATGCAAGTATAAACCCTTTTCAATTTATTTGGACTATTTATCATTTTTGCCATTTTTGCAAGCTTGCAAGTATATGGACAGGCCTTTTTGTAATTGTATTTTCATTGTTAGGTTTCCTTTACATCATTCTGTTTCACCCGGTCAAAAAATTACTCAAGTCTATACCTTTTTCAATGTCTTTTGGCTTATTTATCATTTTTGCAAGTCATTATACAGCTTTTGAGCAAAAATTGCTCTGTATTTTGTGCATATTTTCGAAGGTGCCAAAGGCCCTAAGGAATTCATTTATTCCTTTACTTCCTTGCAAGAAATCGGGGATAAAATAAAAATCTTGAAGAGGGGCAATTTTTATGGCAATAAACAAACATAATGAACACGTTTTTATTTTCATATGAGATCCACAGAAAGCTTAACCGAACAATATGCAAACCACTGCAACCTTCCTCCTTTGCTCAGACTTGAAAACAGCTGTGGACTAAGTTCAACATTATGTTCGAGTTCTCTTCCCAACAGTTTTTCAAAAATATTAACAGAAACGTTCAAGGAACTCATGCAATCTGAAAGAATTCAAAATACACCAATGACTAGAGATTTCATTTATGAAGTTTGTTACAATCCAAAATCCTTATTCGCATTATGCATTAGTAGCTAAGAACTATTACAAACAAAAATTTCGGAAAAGGACTACCAGAAATGAAAGTCATCGACTAGAATCAAAGGATTACTCTACATGTAAACTTCAAAAAGTCTGCATCGTCACTCCTCAGCAGGCGTCCTTCTGGAAGCCAGGCCCTTGATTGTGTGTCGACATTGGAACCTGCAACGATATCAAAGTTCTGGTAGTAAACAGACCCGTTTAGTTTAAAGTATTCCATTATTAGTTACAGCCAATTCATTTCCCTTCCCACCCCTCATCACAACCAGGCAACAATTTCCTTATTTCCAACTTCATTTGCGGTTACTAGACTAAGAGGAAGGAAGACACGGACAAGTAAGGAGAAATGAAACAAATAAAAGGAGTCACCGGTTGATTTACATACTGCAAGAGTCGAAACAATGCAACTGCATTTAAAGAACTGAATTCCAAAGAAAGGTGAGTAAATAAAACAATTCAGGATTTCTGTGTAAAGAATAAAGGGAGAAAGTTGATGACATGAAAACTTGAATGCAGCTAAAGTTAATTCTCGGTTGATGTAGAATCCAAGATGCGTAGAAGACATCATGATTCAGTATATTAAACATTCAATACCAGATCAAATCGGTGGATGAAGAATCCAAAAAACCAGCAGATGTAGCAGTTTGACAATCTTTTGGTTTAGCGTCCACTTCCAGATTTCGAGTTCTGTGCTTAAACCGTAATTTAAAGGGCACTATCTGCAACCAAAAAGTGAGGAAAAATAAAATCCTGTAACGTTTAGAAAGGAAGGTACAACTGTGATCTCACAACTCCTCTTAGGAATATAAAGACGCAATAGATTTAGAAAAATGTCACTGTATATGCCAAGGGATAGGTCAGCTTAAGAAGATCCTCTGACCATTGTATTACACCTTAGTATCCCCTAGGACATGAAATAGCTATTTGTCCAAGCAATAGCCCAGAATGTTCTCAAAAGCGAGCAGTAGCAACGCAACAAAATAATTCAAGCTACATAAACTTAAAAATCCACATTGACTCAAATGAAGTAAAGCAGTAAATCTATGAATTACTGACAAAATGAATAACTAGATAAAACCAAAAATTAAGATAAAAAGTGAATGCAAGTTTCAAACAAGATAAAATATTCAAAAACAGTGACAGTGATACCAATCAGAAAACAATAAAGTTCAGATATTTACCTTCTTATTGTATCTAAACTCGCGCTTGGGGAGAAAATGCAAAGGAATATTGAATGAAGAGGGAGCTTTAACCAATAGAAACAACTTCGTCGGACCTAAAGCATTTACAAACACAGAAATCATTAAAGTGAAGGCAAATTGGATTCTTTTAAACAGGCGTAAATAAATAAATACTCTTAGTACCAGCATATGAATCTGATCCTGCGCCACTTGATATCAATGTACGAATCGCCTATGTCAAAGTAACAATTCGATCAATACTTGGTTTCACTGAATGTAGAAATGCAACGCGCTATAAGAATTCATCAGACCTTTCTTGAAAGCCCTTCAGCAACTTTAGTTCGACCAAAATCACCTGAAACAATTCTTCCTTGCAAAAAACACAGCTCATAAACATGTAGAGGCCTTAAGGGACTAGGTCCAAGAACCAGAATAACTGTCTCCAAATTCGGAACCTCAGTGATCATTAATTGAACAGCGCTCTTGAGATTAGAAATAGTATTCATCAATTTTTCCAGCCTTTTAATTCCCATTTTTACTTCTCTCTTTCTTGCAGCTTGCTTTCTCCTTAATGACACTGCCTTCACTTCACTTTGTGGAGTGAGATCCACCTCCCAATCAATAACAATTTAAAACATTCAGAATCCTTTTTCCAAATTTTACTTTGGAGCATGATTAGCTAAACCTCACACAAACTCGGTTACTTACTTTATTGCTTTCAAGGAAAAAAATAAAAATAAATAATCTTTATGGTAAGCAAACATAAGGAATTTTCTTGAAATTTAAAATTTTAAGCTCAGCCCGAAAATTCACTCACCAAATCGTTGTACTCGGCACGCAATTCATCAAATTCCTGACTAATATCCTGCAATACACTGCCAACAAATTTCATAAATAGTCTAACAATTAAGGAGAGTATTATTCACTTTTGAAATTAATTTTACAATAATTATTTCAAGAAGGCAAGCAAATTACGAAGGAATTTGTTGATGCATGAAGAGAATGAAGCCAAGAATATCGATGACGACGTGAAAAATCACAGAAGTGTCTAGTGACTCTGCGGGTGTCTCGATATTCGTGAATTCCATCTCCGAACTTGCTTCTCCTTCCATGGCCGCCTCTTTTACTGGTTAATATTTCTTTTGGGGGAGAAAAGCAGTGATTTTTTTATTGAAGATAAAGAGGAAAGATTGATTATCTGTGATCTGGTGAAAAGAAATCGAATTGAGAATTGGGGAGGGAAATTGGGAATTCGAATTTTAGGTCTCTTCGTTGACAGCATGTTTGGCTATGGTTAAAAAGCTGACTTATAAGCTCTTTTAACGGCTTGTAATTAGGCCCATTTTTAAACTACCCACGGCCCATATATGAAAGTATGCAACCATTACAATCAGAAAAATTGCAGCGGGCTCCCAATGTTAGATATAAGTACAAATGAGTTATGAGTTCTCAACTTTCAAATTTTAAAAGCTCTTGTGCTAGGGGTGGCAAAAAGACTTGTGCTATCCCAATTCCAATGTGACAAGGATTTCCTAATTAAGGAATCGAGGTAGGGAAAATGAACGTGATCATATGATCTCTCTCCTCAACAATTTTCTTTTAAATTTAAAACGTATTTGAAAATATAAAGAATAATACAATTTCTTTCAAGATCTTTGTTGGAAAGAGAAGTGGGTTTTGGATAAGCGTAATTTAGGTGAGTTGTTGGAATCCGTTTTGCGCAAGCTTTCCCAACAATTTTGGATGACATTCGTGTCTATTAAATATTCTTTCTGTTAAGTTCGAAACAATAAATAAGTAAGAAAATAGGGAAATGAGGTGAGAAATTGAGATATTTCTAATAGATTTCTAAAAAAAAAGACAAAGTATACCAGAATATAAAATAATGAGATAGTTATTGATAATTATTTAGTATTATCATAATATATAGATAAATCTTATCTAGTTCAGAAATCTATTTCATTTCAATTGTAACTCTTATTTTAGACCTTATAAATACTGGTCTTGATTCTTAATAAAATATATAAGTCTATTGACTTTTATTTTCTCTTCTCTTTTTATAACACGTTATTTGCAAAAAACCTTAATTATTCAAAGTTTAGAGTAGATAGTAATTTTTTTTTACATAATCATTTATCATATGTACCAAAATTAATTTGGTAACATGTAGATTTTTTTTATTTTTTATAAAGCATTATATTCTCTACCGTCGCCAGCCATTGTGTTCATCTATCAATTCATAGCACCTAAGAATCAATTCTTGGCATATACAATTATTACGTTGCATTTAATTCACAGCACTTAATAATTCGATTATGTATGCTATATTAGTCACGCCACTAGCCATGCATAATTAATTAATNTAGTCACGCCACTAGCCATGCATAATTAATTAATATGTTTGCTGAAGAAGAAGAATTTTTGTAATGATTATATTCAATAATTTTTTTGAGAAAGTTACAGCTACAATGCCGCAGTCATTTTTTTTTTAATTATATGCATTTGGTATAATTAATTAATCGTGTGGTTCAAGCATATTATTTTATCTTGTCCTTGCTCTTGAAGTAGCAAAATATTATAATTAATATTTTAGAAGAATATTAAATATGTCTACTATATATAGTTTGTTGTTGCTCATGAAGAGCATAAATTATAATTTTCAATATTCCAGAAGAATATTGACATATTGCTCTTGAATAAACAATATTAAAATACAACGTTCTCCCGAAGTAGCACATGTTTTGAAGAACGTACTATTTTAAATTAGTGTTTATCCATGAAGGAAAATACGTAACTTATGTCATATTGATATTGACTATTGATGTTTAATTATATTATTCGAAACTAATTGTATTTCTTTTAGGCAAATATCACAAAACTTGAATTTGCTGCGCTTAACATATTTAGCAAAAGTTATTTGTCATGGGTACTCGATTTTGATATCCATTTTATCTCAAAATGTTTGGGAGAGACGATAAAAAAAAAGTAAGATAAGTTTTATATTAAAGAATATTATTTTATCGCTCCAGAAGAGCATACAATTTAGTGTTTCAATATTCTCAAAAAATATCATAATGACGTTTCTAAAAGAGCATAGATTCATGATTGATTGCTAATCTACTTGCTTGATTAATTGTGCAACTATACATACTATTTTTCAAGACAAAAAATATTTTTTGGACTTAACATTAGCTAAAAATAATGTTAATACGATATCAGGTGCATCGAATATAGTTGAAGGCTCCGGAAGA
>CAIGRQ010039230.1:0-10524 GCA_903798375.1 Fraxinus sp. D2006-0159
CGAGCTTTTTTGCCACCACTACCTATAATTCAAACTCCAAAGCTACGAAGTAAGAAAATCTACTTTTACAGTATGTTGATAGTCCAAATCACGTGTTTGTACACTTTCAATTCAAGTCGACCCATACAGTAAATTTCCACAGTGGAACAAGTCCTAGCTCTTCAAGGCATCCTTCTTTCTGAACCTTTACCCCTTCCCACGGGAAGACTCACAGGCAATAGAAGACGAGATTGTTCATCTACATCAGCTATAAGTAGGAATTTACCAGTGTGATGCAGACTTTTCCCTCTAAAGTAGCAGAAGTCATCTTTTGTTTAATTTTTTTGATGCATGCTGATACACTATTGCTTTTATTATCATTTTTAATGCTTAGTGGTTACGAAATGCAGTGCAAGGTGTGCATGCAGACATTTATCTGCACTACCTCTGAGGTGAAATGCAGGGAACATGCTGAAGCAAAGCACCCGAAAGCTGATGTCTATGCTTGTTTTCCTCATCTTAAGAAATGATGTTTTCCAGTTCCAGTTCAAGAAAACATCAAATATGGGTTTCAACTGTGTCTCCAATCTGTCATTGTGATCAAGATCGAACCAAATTTCACTGTTTCTACTGAAATAATGTTTTAAACTGTTGGTTAAAGGGATTGAAACTCTTATTTATGTTTATAGTATCTCTTCTTTTCAATTTTAGTGCATTTTATTACTGTTAAGTATGATTGGGAGCTTACAAAATCTTATGATTTAGTGGTGCCAGTTTTTCAATCTGCTGTCCTCATTTCCTTGTCTCCTTGGCTGTCTTCCAGTAACATTTTGACAGCTCATTACATCAAACTCTTGCTAGCAAATAGCAAGATGCTAATTCCAATGTAGTGTATTCTATGATGCCTTGCTAGTTGTGAAAAAATATTTGAGATGTCAAATGTTAGTAGGGGGACAGCCAAAGTGACTGGGAAATAGGGACAGCAGATATCTACGTGTTTTCTGTATGGTGGGGATGAAGATTCAGGTACAATCATGGTGCAAACAAACAAAGATTGGCACATTGGTAGTACCCTATCCTCTGATATTTGAAGTACATAAGAGAAACTCTTAGGCTTGGTCGATACTCGACTCTGCACTGGGTGTTCAAATTTGACTAGAAACTTGTGTCCTAGAAATGTAAGCACATAACTTTTGATCGGATGGATTAGAAAATCTTGCTTAGTGTTTACCCGTAACACATTAAAATGCCTTTCATGTTAAATCTGCACAACAATTGGCCATCACAAATATGCGTTCATATTTTGTTGTACGTTTAATAGGCTGGAATGGATAAGATTGAAACAAAATTAGAAGTCCAATGTTTTGTTCTGTGTTATAGAGTATCGCACCAAATATAGACTGCATTTTATTTCATGGTATTTGCATGCTTGCAAGCAATGGGCTACAAATCAGACGAACATAACTAGTAATAAGATATTAACGACTACAATGCTGTGATAGCTAATACACGAACTATGCAGTCGTTGAAGGAATGGCAAACTGTGACATTTGGCATTTCATTAATAAGAGTACGGAAAATGAAATATCTTTGTAACATGGGGGAATTCGGAGAATGCTAGTTAGTAACTATCATCTTCAGAACATGGAAATTCGTAATTCCAGACATCGCTATCTTTCTTAGACATATAAAAGAGTCCGAGCCTACTGCTTCCGCATTCTACTATTTTCAGCAGGCCTCACTTGGATGAAGTATGGATCAGCCTGAGATAAGAACACTGGTGCTTTAGAACATTTTATTAAGCTAAATAATAGATCAAAAAATGCAAATTTATTCAGCAGCTGCAGAAATGTGATAAAGAGAAAGGTTTGACAGTAAGCTAAGCAGTTCATTGTAAATTTTTGGATCCTCAAAGAGTTCATGCCAAAACCTAGTTTCAACTTCAAGTGTATGTTCAATTTTAATCCAATAATGAAGAGCCCAAATAAAAAAATTGAAAAACAACCGAGAGAGCTAGATAGAGAGACAAAATGCAGGCATACAAGTACAAGAACTGCGAAATCACATCAAGAACAATAAAGGGTACCATCAACAATGCCTGTTTGATTTGACTAATAGATTCTCATCTACGTAGAATAAATCCGCTCTTGTCCCTTATTCACCATCTGACCAGAAACCCCTCATAGTGTTCCAGACAATCAAGAACCCTCCGATAGATTGTTTCTGGCTGTTGGCGAATATGATCGTATCATTAGCAAATGAAAGGTGTGAGACAAGAGTACTACCTTCATGCCGATAGCACATACTGGGATACTTTTGAAACCCCCGAGTGAGCATGAATGGGAAATAATCTGCAGCTACGATGAACAATGATGGCGAAATGGGATCATCCTGTCTGAACCCTCGTGAGTAGGGAAAAAACCACATAAGCGGCCATTTAGGAGTTCAGAAAAATGAAACTCCAAGATGCACCAGTTGATCTTGTCAATCTAGGTCTCATCAAATACAAATACCTCCAATACAGAATAAATGAAGCCCTAATCCATGTGATCGTATGTTTTAGCCATGACTAGATTCAGCATAATATTACCCCCCTCGCACTTTAGCAACCAACTTATAGAGAAGCTCCATAACTAATAATACATTATCTCCAATCAGGTGGCCAAGGATAAATCTATTCTGTGGAGGAGAGATAATGTGTGGTGGCAGTGTACTAAACCGCGTATTCAAAGGTTTAGTAATAAGCTTATTGAATACTGTGCATAAACTGATAGGTCTAAAGTCGGTCAATCTACAAGAAATGTCCCTCTTAGATAGCAATACAATAGTAGTAGCAACAAACATTTTGTTAACAAGCCTCTGATAGGTTGCTCCAGCAATTTTCAGCCAAAATGGCATCACCTTATAACAATAGATGCCTTAATCGGTGATAAATGAGATGTTCTCATCATTTGTATGATACTTGGGGATCTGATTACAACTGGAATAGGCGTCTGAAAATCTTAATAACTCTTGTCCCACAGTGGAATCCACAAGTTGATCTTTCTTCGAAAGTGGAAAACTATCTTTTGGGCAAGCTTGGTTGAGACTAAGAAGTCTATGTAAACCCTCCACTAGCTATTGTGCCTTTTTTACAAACACCAAATTGAAAATCTACTTTGGATACATGGCTTCTCTAATGAAGTCATTGCCTCATACCTCTCAAGGTTGAGGCTCTTCTCTCTTGCCTATGTAGGACATAATTAAGATCAATTTTTAAGTGTTGATAGCTCATTTTTGGGTCGATCCCAACCATATCCTCATGCCTCCATGCAAAGATATCCAGATTCTTGCATAAGAAGCCTCTAATCTTCTCCTTTGCCTTGAGTGGTAGATCTCTTTCAACCTACAATCCTTTGGTAGGATCTTGAGGGTCTACAGGAAATACCTCCGGTTCTTCCACTAGGGTTATTTGTGCAGCCTCAATGATACGAAGGTCTAATTCATCGCTCATAGCACTTTCTTCAGGGTCCATTGCTGGCTTACTCCTATCTGTCTTTGAGGAGGTGGGAGCCCTTGTACTGCTTTATTTCAATGATCGATCTCCTCACTGATGATTTCGACCATCATCATTTTTTACCAATTCAAAATAAGTGGCGGGGTTTTTGTTTCTAATATCTCTCCAAAAGAGGGTGTTCATGTTGAGGCTCTCTTTTAGGGTTAAGAAGTTTTCTCTATCAATAACATTTTCACAATAGGTCATTTCATCAGCGAAATGAGCCAATAACTTTTCAACGTTTCACTGGATGCTTACCTCATATCTTGGAAAAATTAGATGAGAGTCTCTTCATCTTTTGGTACAAGTATTGATCCAACAAGGCCATTATTAGGTCGGCCAACTTCGAATGCTTCTTGTCGATATTCTACTATATCAAATTTCAGTTGTTCCGCTCAGATTTAGGTGGAAGGCCCACATTTCAGTTAAATCTGTCTCTCTTCTTTCTCTTGTTGTTTGACGAGGCTTGTTAAGGTACCTTTTGAAGCATTTGATAAACTCGTTGTCCTTGCATTTGCATGATGAGCTCTTGCATGGCGGCGTTGTGTTACAATATTTCTGATGTTGCCACTTCTGTAGTTAGATGTGCAGCTGTTCTACCATCTCGACGATGATGTTGATGTGGCCTTTGGTAGTAGACATGGGTTCAGAGGATATCTTCTTGAGAGAGCTCATTATCCCTTCTTTAATTTGCATACTCACTAGCACTTATTCTAGTTGGAAGTCTCTTTTATTCAAATATAAGGTCTTCTAGAGCAATTTTATCACTATACAAATTCCTTTTTCAAGGAATATAGACACTCAAATTAGTATAGGACACTTAGAAATAGTTCTTCTTTCTTTAGATCTTCTACTTTATTTCTTCAAGAACAAAAGCCTTTTGAGAGTTAAAATTGCATTTTCCATGAATTGGTCTGAGTTGTGAGCTTTTATAGTGGCCTAGCTGAAGTGGTGGCCATTAGAAGAAAGAGCATATGGCTTAATCCTAACATTTGAAGCATCTTGTCATAGGCATCACGTCATACATCATATGACTTTTGGCATTCAATTTTATCTGAAAAGGTAGCCGTTCCAAGACTTAGACATGCTTACCTATGGTATAGGCTGACATGACTTGACCTTTTATTGATGCAAGTGATCGTATCAATCATTTACATAAGATCTTTATGCAGAAGATATCTTGGGAGAAGTGAACATGCTCCTTTAAAGTTAGAAAGCTTTACTTATACCTTAGGTGCTCCGGCTGAGGCGGCATGTCATCACTTCTACTATGAAGAGGCTTCTACTTCGACGAATTTCTGGCGCTTCAACTAAAGTAATGAATAACCTATCAATGGTGGTTTTGCAATATGTGGCGCCTCACCTCGGTTGAGGTGCCTAACATGTCATCTTGATGACGAGAGTGTGGGCCTTTGTTGAGTTTCTAACTAACTGTCGCGTTGGGCTTCTTCTTGGCCTCAGTGGTGAGGCATAACACGGTCTTTAGTTTCCTAAGATCATTAGTAGCGTTAATCTCTATATTTTTTGAATCCACCTTACTTGCAACATTTGTTTCGTTGTGTCTTCAATCGCCTATGAATGAAATTGAGTTATGAGCGCTACAGCAGGCGCTCCAAAGAACTTTTCTCCCCTTTATCGTTCGAAGGCTCTGTTTTCTTTAAAATATATTTGGTTTTCTTTACAAAGGGATTCTCATCCTCTTTTTCCTCCTGTACCTGAACCTAGGCCCCAACATCATTATCAACACTCTTTCTTTTGATGCCGCCAGATTTTTCTTCTTCCTTTACATCCTTGCTGATGTCATCCACCTCTTCTTTTGCTATTTGTATATCTTATTTTTTAAAGAGTTTTTTTTTAGGAGCATTGCTAACTGTTACCCCCCAAAATTAGAAGCTCCAAATCATCCCTCCACGTGGGCTGCCACGTAAACAACATAGCCACGTAGGCAGCCTACAAAAACTAGACCCAAGTGAACCGACGTCCCTTCAATCCGAAGCTCCTTATAAACAAAGCACTGAAGCTCCCAGCTTACGCAGAGGCTCAACAAAAACATTCGACGCGCTTTACCACCAAAAACTTTTCAAAAAAGACTGACCCTGATCCAGCAGAACCCAACGCTGCCCGTCGCTAAGGGTCTGAAGTTCTTTGAGAAGTGATTGACGAAGCATGCAATAAATCTATGTCAAGCTTTCTGGGTAGGACGGCTGACCCTTTGTCAAACATTAATTGTAACGAGTGGACAGTGATGTGAAGTTTCGATCTAGGAGATGTCACCACATGGATCTAATCCAATGAATACCACGTCGGCCAGAATGGTATAAATAGTCCCTCTTTGCATGTTAGGTGGGGGCTTTTCGGTAATCAGAGAAAGGAATAGCAAGTATATTTTGATTCTCATAGAACATTCTAGAATGGATAGAGATTGATACTTTCTGTTACATAGCTATCTACATTTCATTACAAATATCAATGACTAAGAAACATTGGGGTCACAACAACAAACATTCATCATCTTCATCATATCTATCCTTCCACATATTTCATTACACAAGAACGATATAGTATAGGAAATTTGTCCGGTAATCGTTGATAGCGCGATCGCCGTCGTTACTAAAACTGCCGGTGCCTGAACCTAACGGTCTCTCGTCGGAAAGTGCCTTTTGCGTTCATTCAGATTTGACTGCCGACTAT
Source organism: Fraxinus sp. D2006-0159 (assembly GCA_903798375.1). Classification (NCBI taxonomy): domain Eukaryota; kingdom Viridiplantae; phylum Streptophyta; class Magnoliopsida; order Lamiales; family Oleaceae; genus Fraxinus; species Fraxinus sp. D2006-0159. The sequence continues at coordinate 6,206 of CAIGRQ010039230.1, forward strand.
CTTTCGGTAGAAACGTGCCAGATCACTGCTTGACGTGGCAAGAGTGGGCCCGGTATCTATTGAGTTCATTTTTTAAGGTCAACAGATTGGTGCCGTCTGTGGGAAAATCCTACATTTAACCACGAATGTGCGTGGGAAAAAGGCGGGATTACGTTACCAATTTGGCGACGGAAGCTCCATATTGAACATTTAAAATATGAACTCTACTGACGAAAATGCCCCAAGAAGAGCAAGGGAACACCTTGAAGAAGGGGAACCCTCGCGTGCTGCTTCAATAATCGTTCGCGACCTCCAATGCACAGGAGAGGAAGTTCCAGGGGTGGAAATAGGGCTACAACCAGACTTACTAGGGAAATGGCAACCATGGCCGCTAACATGAGGAATAACATGGAGCAAAATAGTGCCATGCATGAGATACTGATGAACATGCATGGACGGGAAAGTTATCGAGCCCACAATACCAATGTACAGCCCTAGAAGACGTCTTTCCAGAAGTACGAGCAAATTATCAGGAGGAAGGCGAGGTCCAAAGCCAGAGGGGCGGACCCCGCTATAGAATGGAGGCTCCTTAGGAAAGAATAGCAGAAATAGACCCTTCCACCTGATATGCCGCGGAAGGATCACAAGAATCTCCATCCGATTTTCCTTCGGAGTATAAACAAGATAGGCCTAAGAGGTTTGCGAGGGTTTTCGATAGGATAGGCCTAGGGGTGCCTAGAAATAGGCGGCTTTCTCACCCCAAGAGCCTAGAAATAGGCCACTTAATTCTCCGTCACCGATGCTTAGAAATAGGCAACGGGAGCCTCGTCCGTATGAGGATCAGCCAATGTATCAAGAAGAGCCTCCAGCCCGACCCCCTAGAAATAGGTGCGAAAGGCGGAATCAAGCTAAGAATGAAGTTGGGGCCTCCCAATTGTCCCCACAGCCATGCCAAAAAGACGATGAGGACCTAGATGGGCCTCAAAGATCCTGTGATTTAGATGATGACGATGAGCACTCTCCATTTTTCGAGGCTATAAGGAATGCTCCTATGCTGAACCACTTCACGCTCCCTAAAATCCTAAAATACGATGGAAGGGGAGACCCCGCAAAACATATAAACAATTACAAAACACACATGAATTTGAAGGGAGCCATTCCAGCAATGAAGTGCAGAGCCTTCCACCTGACTTTAAGTAGGGGAACAGAAATATGGCATTCCAGAATATCGGAATGAAGCATCCGAAGTTAGCCCGAATTCAAAAAAGCTTTCTTAAAGCGCTTTGTGAGTATCAAAGAAGGGGAAAGACCTATTCAAAGACTGCAGGATATAAGGCAACAACAGGGTGAAACTTTGAAAAGTTTCATATCACGCTTTACTGATGAGATGACGTACTGCGTACAAGTCACAGATAGGGAAGCCTTAACTGCCCTCAGGGGAGGTTTGGATATGAATTCCCTTTTTTGGAGAGACGTACAAAATAAGGACCCTACCACTTACGACGCTTTGTTGGAAATGATAAGGTATGAAATCCTCAACGAGGAGTTGAAGGATAACAGAAATAGGGCTAGTCAAGGTCTGCCACCTCCACAAATGTAGAGGAGCAAGGGTCCTACTTCCTATCTAATGAACAGCCCAGCCCCAATGAATCATGGTCAAGAACTGGCTGCAGCAACACTTAACGCAGTACCGACCCTAGCCTATGACGAAGTCAATCCTGGTGTTGTAACGCATCAACGTCCTACCAACCAAAAATGCCAACCTAGGAGCCGAGGTAAGGGACTAGGGATCGAGCCTAGAAATAGGGATGAGGCACCTCAGTATTGTACATATCACCAGTTGTATGGGCATCGAACAGAGGATTGTTGGGACGCCGCAAGATGTCATCCGAATGATACTCAGAACAGACAGGGTCAGACGCTTCGAAACAACGAACATTCATCATCTTCATCATATCTATCCTTCGACATATTCCATTACACAAGAATGATATAGTATAGGAATGCCAAAAGGATGATGAGGACCTAGATGGGCCTCAAAGATCCTGTGATTTAGATGATGACGATGAGCACTCTCCATTCTCTGAGGCTATAAGGAATACTCTTATGTTGAACCATTTCACGCTCCCTAAAATCCCAAAATACGATGGAAGGAGAGACCCCGCAAAACATATGAATATCTGCTTGGGAAGGCTCACCCTTATTTTTAGATGCATTTTCCTTGTTGACCCTCTCAATCTTCTTCTTTATCTGCATTTCCCCAGTAGATGTGCCTTTCACCCATTTTCTGCCAGATGTAGAAGTGGCAGCCAAAATTGTAGCCATGTCGGGGTGGGGAGCTTCCTCTTGTCAAAGTTTTCTGCGGAAGGTGGAAACCAAGGTCAAAAGTGTGAAATAACATACAAACATACACTATATTGGAGGCCTCGACGAGAATCCCCTACCTTTGGAAGCCATCAAACTCAGATTTTAGTAGAATTGTCGGGGAATGATTAAGTTATCGAAATGTCGAACCAAAGAGGGCAGTCTATATATATCTAATAAGACCTCCCAGTGCCTCCGTCAAGCTCAAAACATTCTACAACTCCTGAAAGAACGACAAAAATTGAGTTAGTTAAAGGGTATCATCCAATAACAGTAGAAAGAAGCTGTACAATGACACTCACTGGGTTCAGAGTATGAGGTTGGAACTTTGGCGAAGGGGACAATATCACCCTCACATTCCTGCCACTTCCTCCGGACCTAGAACCAAGTCTCTTTTCACCCCTTAATGGATAAAGACAAACCCGTTACTAAAGGGACATGCCCTCCCAGCCTTGGAGTCCCCTTTGCCTAGCGACCTAGGTTGGAAAACGGTCTGAAAAACGTAAAGGGGTATATCCTCGCTCAAGAGATTTGCTTCCAGAGAATGTATGACCCAACCAATTGAACCCAAGCATTCGAAGAAAGTTGGGTGGGGGCTAGTCCATATAACCTAAGGACAGTTCGGAAGAAGGGATGGATCAGAAAGCGAAGCCTTGATTTAAACAGAAATTCACTAAAGACAACGCATCCCTGCCTAGGATAGCAAGGTCGTTCGTTTGGGGATAAAAGCTCGATGTTATAGGGAATCCTATATTTCACCCTAAGTTCAGCTAGTTTGGCTGGAGTAGAGTTCGAAGGAACTTTGGCTGCCCCCAAAACCATCCCATCATCCTTACTTTCAGACCCTTTCCCAAATGTAGTCGTACCCCTGCCGCTTTAATAGCCCTAGCAAGTTCGGCAGTAGGTGTAACCCAGATTCCCATATCACCCACCAGCTTGTGCACCCCACATTGCCCTCAGAAGAAGAAGAAGAAGAAGAAGAAGAAGAAGAAGAAGAAGCCATTAATAAGAAAAATGGAATCTCACAGCACTTACGGGATTTCCTAGAAAAGTGAAGGTGACGAATGCAAATACGAGGACTTCAGCAAATCTCCCGAAAGTTTGGAAGTAGCTCCGACAAATAGGTAAAAGCGAGCAAGAAACTCAAAAATATAGTGTTGTTGAAGAAGACGAAGGCTTATAAGTGAGTTCGTATGGAAGAGAGGAAAAGAATTCTTCTCAAAGGCAATTTCCTTTTATAAGCACAAAGATTTAAACCTAGCAGTTGGATTAGAATCTGATCCGTCTAAATGTACTTCAAAAGGTTAAGATCAGAGCCACCCATTACCACAGACGTTTCGAATTCAAGGGTCTAGATTACGGCGTCAGATGTACGTGCTTTACCACGTTTGGAAAAGAAAAGGGAAGAGAAGAGATAGCCATGATTAAGCATTAAATGCGGCAGTAGTAGCGTGTATCGAGAATCGCACCATCATGATTGTTTTACCTTGGGAAAGGCCAACAACATCAAATCATTGAAACACCATACTTAAGAATTCTTCGTGTTTCGCAAAGATGGAATAAAATAATGATAATGGATTCCTCGAAGATTCCAAGTCGAAGCTACTCTATCAGAACGCCTCCAACTTTCGTTATGAACTTCGGCTACGTCGCTAACCCTAAATATGGGGAACGAAGCCTCGAAACAAATGAACCTGGCCGGTTGGCATCAGGAACACACAGGGACCGACCCCTCTCAAAAAATCACCCGGCATCAGAAAGTCCATGCACCACATGAATAATGATGCTTAGACTTGGGGACTATTGTAACCCTCAAAAATTAGAAGCTCCAAATTGTCACTCCATGTAGGCTACCACGTAAACAACATAGCCACGTAGGCAACCTACAAGAACTGGACCCAAGTGAACCGACGTCCCTTCAATCCGAGGCTCCTTCAAGAACTAGACCCAAGTGAACCGACGTCCCTTCAATCCGA
>CAIGRQ010039324.1:0-14835 GCA_903798375.1 Fraxinus sp. D2006-0159
ACGCTCCGCGCTATTTAGAACACTGGTTGCACTAATGTGATATTAAATGATAAGTATAATTAAATGAATAATTTAATTTCGCCTTTCATTTAGTGTATAACCTAATACCACATTAACGTCATATTGGAGTTATAACCCTAGTGTCAAGTACTGGAACCTTATTAAAGTAATGATACCAATCAATTTTTGCTTGTAAATAATGAATTCTCTTTTTCTCTCGACAGGATAGAGATATTTTGTGACGACATCAATGTTCAAGTACCCCATCGCATTTCACACCGAATACCAAGCTATAATTTGCTGGCAGCTCATAATCTCTCCAACAAAACTCGGGAAAGGTAGGATCGATTTATGCTCTATTTATTATAACAATTCTACAACTATCAGATGCTCGTGTTTTGATATTTTAAGTTATTGTTCAGACCTTTCAATTTGTATATACTGATCCTCTTTTCTATCTATTTGCTCCCAATGCTGCTACAGTAAATGAACGAGGCTATGTGGAACTGGCGTTTGATGAAGACAATATTGACAATTTGCCATGTTTATGAACTCCCCAAAGATTCACAGCCAATCACATTCCTTTATAAAGTCGTGCCAGATTATACTTGATTTTATTGATGTGCCTTTAAGTGGTCCACAACCATGTTGGTGTATGGACTTTCTCCTTTCTTGGTCAAATTTGATTTTATATTATATGTTTGAACATTTTTTTAGAATTACACCTATCATAGAGGAAAGTTCTTTGAAGTTTAATACATGTTGTCCGTGACTTGCGTTTCGCAAGTCTTCTCCCGTGTACTCTTACAAAAACAAAATTAATAGGATAATGCTACACGTACATAATTTTTTTTACATAATCTTTTACCTACGCTCACAATAGAGTACGGGGACTACATATTTGAAAGTTTTTTTATTCATGCAGACCCCGCTTGCATATGAGAGGGTGGCACATTTTTGGTAACCCCCGGTACAAATAGAATTATTCAAATTAATATAATTTGAATTCGTAGTTTAATTATGGTTGATGACTTTCTCTCCACTGTTAAGAATCTTACATATGTCTGTTATTTAATGATAGCATATAATTTATGTATTTGTCAACATTATGTGACATTATTGTATCACTGGTTTGTTAAACAATCCTTGGTTTCTGCTATTAGTTCTCATTTGTTGTGCAAATTGCAGGCGCCAGAGTCAAAATTGTATGAATTGTATATTCTCTGTAGGGCTAGTTAAATAGGAATTTGCTCCCACTTTAGAAGTTTGAACATAATTTAATGGAATGCAGGCCATAAAAATTCGAACCTTGTAAGAAAATAAAGATAAAGACAACTAGTTAGCATTATTAAAATGAACAAAGATAAGAGGAACCTTTAAGAAAAGGGTGCCGGCTGCAGATTTCCTGTGCTGGCTGCAAGAAAAGAAGAGTCCTAATATTATTGTTGTGAGTGCATCATAAACAGTTCCACTGGAAAAGATGATCTCTAGATGACCTTTTTTATGGTCGTGTTTAGTACGATCCAATACTGCATGCAAACATGCACTTTAGGTCACTCATTTCCACCAAGCCTGAGCCAAACACAGCTCGAGCTGACTGGTATTGAACTGGATGGAAACAAAAGCAAAATTCACCTACTTTGCCTCAATGAAGTGCTTCAATTTTTTTCAAACTGCTCACATGCTTAGGACATCTTTAAGGCTGGCATTCTCTTTGTGGAATCTGGAATCTCATACAAAGGGGTAAAGTCATGTACAACTAGTACATGGATAAGAATCATCTTTGTAAAGTGATGGTCAAAAGAAGATTGTTTATGAGGATTTGTTGAAAAAAAAAAAAAGAGGCTTGTCAATGACTCTATTCAGTTGTCTCAAGAAGAATCAACAGAATGATATCAGATTGTTTAAATACAAAATATGAGCAGAGGATATTTCAAGATGTGGTTGATAAGCAATCATTCACTTTCTCTGTCATTATGAATCTACAGATAAATTCTAGATAACACTCATTTCTTCTATAACCTACAAATCATGAACTGTAGTTTCATCACCTAATGTTTAAAGAAATGGTAACTATTCAGACAAGGTGAATACTAAGTCACATAATAATCGGTGGAGGTCGAGCCTCCCATATATCAAAAACATTTTCTTCGCTGTGTAGAGAGAAGAGTCTATCGCCTCCAATTGAAAAATCACAAATAGAACCACCATAACTGTTTCGTAGCCTTGATGTCAATACCCAATCAGGACCACCAAACACTGAAATACTATCATTCATTGACGAAAATAGCTGTCCTTCGTGCAATGCCAGTTTAGGATAACATGGTTCATCGGGCATTTTCCCCTTCATTAGCCGACTTCTTGAGCTCCACCTTACACTCCCAGCAGCAAACCTGAAATCCATAAACCCCAAATCTTCGTATTCATTAACTACACATATAGAATTGGTGTCCTCCATAGCTATTGCATCCCTAACCCTTCGCTCATCCGTTATCGGAGCCCCAATATCAGACCATGACCAAACCATGCTTTTATCCCTGAAATCCAACAAACTGACGTAACAATTATCCTTCCTCGGAAATAAAGTTGCAACTAGCAAACAATTGGTACCATGTAGCCATTGTAGTCTGTCAGCATCACCAAGTGACCATCCTGGTGGCTCGTAGAAAAAATCTATCTGCTTTCCAGTTTCTTGATCCCAAGCACCAATACCATACTCATTGCTCCTACCTTTACAACTAGAAAACAACTTATAATCTGAACTAAGACTCAATGCACCAGCTGTGTAACTTTTGACCTGATTTTCATGTGTTACATGAAATTTGTACCTTAATTCTCCTGTTGATGCACTGAATAACCCCATGCCTCCCTCTCCTCGGCCTAATCGTTCACAGGCACTTATCACAATGCTTTTCGAATCAACCCAAATTGCATCATTCACCCTCTGGTAATCAAGAGTGATAGGAGAGTGCTCTTCTAGCATCCAATCGTATACATGTACCATGCTTCCATGAGCTACACAACAGCCACCATCTGGGCCGGCCCGAATGGCGGTGCCATCACCAGGCGCCTGGCCGGTTATGGACAGAGCCAAATGTAGCTTATTTCCATCAAATGGGCCCCACTTGGCCGATCTAACATGGTCTGAGAGGCCATAAAACAGGGCCTCCCTATATAGCAATTTTTCAGGAATGTTTGGGGGTACATGAAGCTCCCCTAACCTGAGGAGGTCAAGGAGGACTGCAAAGCAATCCGGGTTGCGATCAATGAAGTGCTCAGTGGTTGCGGTGGCACTCGGTTGAAGGTCCCAATTGTCGTCAAACATAGCTCCAAACAAGGAATTCCGTCCCGCATTGGCGAGGGTTGTGGCCGTGGTCTCGAAGATTCTCCCACCAACATTGAACCTCACCATATCCTTTTGAATTCCCATTAATAAATTGGAACAAGTAAAATGAGGATTTGAAGGTGAAATAACAGGAGAATTGTTATGTAAATTTGAGATCTTTCTCCTAAAACCCTCAAAATATATAGGAAATTCAAAGGATTTCGAGAAGACAACTGATGATAAATGTCAAAGCGAGAATTTTGGAGTGGCTGATTTTGGAAGTAAACTCAGAGATTATATTTCTAAGTTTGAAAAGAATCAACACTGAAAATACCTAGAAATTGGAAATATTGCTGAAAATTTCGCCATTCAGAAGATTAGGAGCATCATAACAGAATTTGAAACCAGCCGTGGGTACACAAAGAGTTAAAAGAGGATTAAAAGAATAAATATATAGTCATATAGATATAAATACAGACCTTGAAAACTTATATTCTCGAAGAAAACTGGCCAAAACTTGAGCAATTTCGATTCAATTCCGTCATAGATCACAGGAAAAACAGGGGAAATTGACCAGACGCGAATAACTGTGCAAGAAAAAAAATCTGTCAAGCAGCTTCTGAAAATTGGATCATTTCAAAGTTGGGGTTTTCAATCATTAGAAGAGGAATAGGAAAATTTGGAGCTCTGTATTTCAAAAAATTGACTATCTCCTCACTTCGCTGTTTAATATTTGTATTTCTGGTCTGAACATAACTAATCTTGAAGCATTTATAAAATCAACATGTCTGCAAATGGGACCCAATCTTAGAATGTGCCTTTCTTTAGTTTTGGATCGTACGATTCATCAAGAATTTAATCGAACGGTCGAAGGCATTAGAGTGCACGTACACTCTAGGGGGACATTTGTGTGTTTTTGCTGGAAATAAATTTAAGGTGGGGTAGTTAAGCTTGTCCATTAAGTCCGCTCCATTGACATACAAAGAGCGTGTCTTTTGGTTTGGATTGGGTTGGGGAGTTTGAGCTCTGCTATCCAAAATTTATGAGCAATGTTATTCATCTTCATTTGAATTACAATTTCAGTTTAGATGGCGTTAATGTGTGATTAAATGATAGGTTTAATTTCACCTTTAATTTAGAATCACTTAAACTGGAATTGTAATCCCAGTGGGGATGAATATCATTTTTGAAAATTTATTGTTCAATTTGTTGTTCATCAATAGATGATTGACACATTATTTTACATTAAAGTGTAACATAATTTTAAGTACGAGTGGCAGTGGGAGAAAATTTGAATATGTTAATTTAAAATAATACGTCAATCGTTCATTGGATGAACAACAGATCTCAACTCGAGTCGGGTGGGGTTGGTGTTTACATTTCTCAATGAATTCTTTAATTACTATTATTATTATTATTATTGTTATTGTTTTAATTTTTTGGGATGGAACAATATAATGGAATTAGAGATTTTGAGAAGACAGCATAATAATTTCAAGAAGAAAAATAATATTTGGTATTATTTCAAATCAAGTTGATTAATTAGCACTCTAATTTGGTCTACATCAACTTAAGGGGTGACACGTTCTATAAGCACAATTACTGCTCGATTTTCCATTTTTGCTTAATTTCGATTTGGAACCTTGAATTAATGACAAAAAGATATTTAAGATTGGCACGAGAATTCTTGATTCGACTTGTTTGGATGTATAGACTAACGAGTTTGAACCACTTGAACTTATTAGACAAATCGGATTCTTTCAATCTTCGAATTTTGTAACCAGAAAAAGAAAATGATTGACGAAATATCGTTGTCCTTATTTTCTAGTATTTGGCTAATTTACAAGGTTGCTTTTGCTTCCTCTTGTGTCATTTCATGATCCATTGGACCTACTTTGCCTTTTAAGGATTTTTGTATGAAAGGTTGAAAATTAGAGGTGAATATTTGTCATTATGCCTCTGTTTCGTAGGCGTTTTGTGGAGAGAATGCATTTTTTTGGTTGATGTGATGGGGAATATGTGGTTGAAAAAGAAGGAAAAATTAGTGATGTGATGAAAAATATTATTTTATTGAAAAATGTGCGATTAAAAATAAGTAGAATAATGAAAATGAAAAATATAATGTGACTCAAACATGGCCTATATGTAGCCAATGTTAACTACTATTACTTCAAAATTCTTTAATTCTCATTTTTACTTTTAACTACACAATTATTTTGCACGTAAATCATAAAAAATTTCAACTTTTTAATCATACATTCTCCAAATAATTATTATTCAAAATTTTATTTTCTCAAAGTAATGACCATCGAGAACTTAATTAATGGGACCCAATCTTAGAATGTGCCTTTCTTTAGTTTTGGATCGTACGATTCATCAAGAATTTAATCAAACGGTCGAAGGCATTAGAGTGCACGTACACTCTAGGGAGACATTTGCGTCTTTTTGCTGGAAATAAGTTTAAGGTAGGGTAGTTAAGAAGCCTGTCCATTAAGTCCGCTCCATTGACATACAAAGAACGTGTCTTTTGGTTTGGATTGGGTTGGGGAGCTTGAGGTCTGCTATCCAAAATTTATTGTTTAATTGGTGTTCATCAATAGATGATTGATACATTATTTTACATTAAAGTGTAACCTAATTTTAAGTACAAGTGGCGGTGATTGGTGAGAGAAAAGTTGTGTTAATTTAAAATGATACGTCAATTGTTTTTATTTTTATTTTTATTTTTATTTTTATTTTTTGGTACTCGGGTATCCCAATTTAGCCAGACTAATTTCTTGGACCACCACCACCGACCCCTCAGTAACGGCGGAGGTAAACCGCGGGTTATGCCCAAATTGACCAAGGTTCGAGCACCCCTTNGGTACTCGGGTATCCCAATTTAGCCGACTAATTTCTTGGACCACCACCACCGACCCCTCAGTAACTGGCGGAGGTAAACCGCGCGTTATGCCCAAATTGATCAAGGTTCGAGCACCCCTTATACTCCTGACCCCAATGGAACCTTCCTCCATGGTTATTACATCACCAAACTGCTCCAACCAATATTGATTATTACATCACTCAACTGCTCCAACCAGGAATCGAACTCCCCACGCTGAGGTTGCAAGTCCAGCAATGTCCTTCCTTTGTCAATTTGGATGTGCCCCAGGGGGCATGATACGTCAATTGTTCATTGGATGAACAACAGATCTCAACTCGAGTCGAGTGGGGTTGGTGTTTACATTTCTCAATGAATTCTTCAATTATTATTATTTTAATTTTTTGGGATGGAACAATATAAAGGAATTATAAATTTTGAGAAGACAACATAATAATTTTAAGAAGAAAAATAATATTTGGTATTATTTCAAATCAAGTTGATTAATTAGCACTCTAATTTGGTCTACATCAAGTTAAGGGGTGACACGTTCTATTAGCACAATTATTGCTCGATTTTCCATTTTTGCGTGGTTTTCGATTTGGAACCTTGAATTAATGACATAAAGATATATTGACTAACGAGTTTGAACCACTTGAACGTATTAGACAAATTGGATTCTTTCAATCTTCGAATTTTGTAACAAGAAAAAGAAAATGATTGGCGAAATATCGTTATCCTTATTTTCTAGTATTTGGCTAATTTATGAGGTTGCTTTTGCTTCCTCTTATGTCATTTCATGGTCCATTGGACCTACTTTGGTTTTTAAGGATTTTTTTAATGAAAGGTTGAAAATTAGAGTTGAATATTTGCCATTATATTTATCCAATGTTAACGACTATTACTTCAAAATTCTTTAATTCTCATTTTTACTTTTAACTGCACAATTATTTTGCACGTAAATCATAAATTTTTTCAATTTTTTAATCATATATTCTCCAAAAAATTACTATTCAAAACTTTATTTTCTTAAAATAATGAGCATCGAGAACTTAATTAAGGGTGGTGAAAACAAAATAATAATAATTACAACTTCCAAGAGAGTGGTTTGGGATTACGATGGAGTAACAAGAAAAAAGACTTCAATTTCACGAAATCATCATAAAAATAATTATCTTTGACCCAAAGCAACCAAACGAAAGTAATTAGAAAAATGCTTATTCTACATAATATTTTACATAATAATGAGATGTCAAAATATAAATAGGAAAGCTATTTAATTGATAAAATATTGATCTAATTAAATATCGACACATCATCTATTGGTTGATGAAATTTTGACTCAATTAAATCTCGTCAAATATCTGTTTGTAAACAAATATGTAATTAGTGATATACATGTTGCACAACCAGTTAATTAACGTGACAATAATTTTGACTTTATCTCATGCTATGCCCACTGACTATTCCAAATTGCACGTATAATGAAATGATTTACACTTTCAACTTAAGAAAATTGTATCATATTTGCTGCACTGATGAAGTAATCAAGTGATATTGGACGTGGAAGAAAAGAAAAGGAGACTAAGATCCCTGGTTTGGCAAGTGTTAAAATTTTATACACTTTTGGTCAAATTAATTTTTATTTACATATTTCGTGAGTCACATATACACATACTGTCCACTTATTTATATCGATAATAAATAATTTTTAACCTTGACATTACCGTTATCAAATATATGCCTAGATATATATAAAAGAAAAACTAAGGCCATCCAATTCATGAATCATTATTCAAAATAAAATTAAGTTGTTGGCGATAAATAATAACTCAATTAAGCGAAAATAAAAAAATTATTTCAAAATTATAATCTTCATAATTATTGTAGAAATATGTTTTACTTTCTAAAAGTAATTTTAACTTATTTGACATCATTTTATACTTCTCTAATTTTAGTGTTAACTTTTTTTTTCTAATTAACCATGTGTTAGGTTAGTTATGGTTACCATACTATCACTAGACACTTCCAAAAGACCCTAAACACAAGTCACTCTCTTATTACACCTCTTTTTACAAGGCTCCAGCTCATCACCAATATGGAAGCCAGCTAAGCAAATCAATAAGCTCACACTCCACATCATCCTCCTAGCTCGTCGAGGTGCCTTGTAGAGGCTGAGCTCTGCAGCCTAGGAGAGATACCACATTTGTTGCAGGAAGGGAGTTAGAGGCAGCGGGCCTCTTCTTCTTAAATGGAAGGCATCTTCCACCTCACTTCTTCCAAAAAAATCATTTGCACAAGGATCTTTTAATCTTTATACGATTGACAGATTGATATTTAGGAGGAGACACCTCAACTACAAGATGAGCCAACTCATATTTTGATCCAACGATCATTGGTCTGCTTCTTTCAAAATAAAAGTTTACACTATTGTCATTTTGGAAGTAATGTAATTTTACACAAAAACCTTCTCTCTCTCTCTCTCTCTCTCATACATACATACAGATTTTGTGGATCACATATCTAGAGCCTCACATTTAATATATATATTTTTCGTCAACTGACTTGACCGTTGGAGTACTCGCAGTTGTCCTCCCTCCACCGGAGAAGGTCACAGATGACTAACGATTTATTCAAAGGTGTAGAAAAGAGGCTTACGTAAATGCGAGTGGAGCCGAAATCTTTTGGCCTTGCTAAATGTGCAAAATCCGAGATCGGCCCTCTCTATTTTAAAAAGCAAGCTCTTAGAAATAAAACTTAAGAGATCCCCTATTCTAACTTTTTAAATTACTCTATATTTTTATTTTATAATGACTGCAATTATTAAGTTACGTATTTCAATAATCTATTCCTTAAAATTTCAAGTTTTATTTGAATTGATTGGCAATAAAAAGTTATGTTAAATAAAAAATTATAATAATTTAAGAAATATTTCTTTTATAAAAAAAAAAAAAGAATCATCAAAATATAAAGTATTGTTAGAGAGTACAAAAAATTTTCCTTTTTAAATTTAATAATACTCTCTCCTATATGTAAGATGATCTTTATAAAATATGGAGTCTATTTGAAATGTTCTATTGGACAAAAATTCGCAAAATATTAAGGCCAGTAGAATATTTGTTTGGACGTAATGTTGATATAGCAAGTAAATTGAAAATATTGAATAATAATAATAAAAGACAGATATTTCAATACTTTTACAAACCAATATTTGCATATTCCTTTTTAGAAAAGATTTTCTAGGAGGTTGACCGTGTAACACAAGTATAACTCGTCATTGGAGTTGGAGTGGGGGCTACTGAAGAATTTTCCAAATTCAACTGTTACAATTCCGCCTAACAGTGAAGACTATGTCAACTCATAACTTCAAGACGTGTTACACATTGTCATGAGGCGGATCATTTTTTTTTTTTTAATCTGAAAAGACTCGTTAAGAACAATATGTGGATCCTTCAGTATTGGATCGTATTGTGGAATATAATGAAAAGAATCTACACTTTTTTTCAACCTGATTGACATTTTTTAACTTTATTTTAATTTATTTTTCATATTCATTTTCAACCACATGTTCACATAATACAATATTTTATACGTAAATTCAAATTTTTTCCCTACTTTTTAATCACATATTCTCTAAAAATCTACTATTCAAAGCTATGTTTTTAAAATTTTAAGGATGTCAAATGGGGACATATAATTTAATACTATCATATGCTTTAATCTACTTTACCAGTTAAGCCATATAAAAGTTATATACGTTTATGACTATATATTTTCAAAATAAATAATAAAATATACATTTGGCACGTGATATTATAAAAAAATTTGGATAATATAACCAACAAGATTCTAACCAATAATCCCCGATAGTTCATTTTAGACGATTTTAGTGGAATTCAATATTTAACAATTATTTCTAGAGATGACAAAAAAACTCATTCAACTCGATACTCGTGGGTCCTATCCCGAATGAGGTAGAGATTACCTGCCTAACCGGGTAAACAGGACGAACAAGGGGCAATGGTCATTACCCTGAAACGGGTACGGGGCAGATACGGAAAATATAGTCCTTGCTATAATTATAGGTCACAACTTATTTATTAATCACATATTATTAAATTAATTAATCAAAGATTATTTCGAGGTTACAAATCAAAAATTTTATATATCACAGTTTATTTCTTTAGTCACATATAAAAAAAATTATAGGTCACAATTTATCTATCGATCGCATATTTTCAAATTTGTTGGTTACAAATTATTTTTCAGTCACAAATTATTAAATTTTAAGATCACAGTTTAATGGTTAGTCACAATAAACTAAATAGTTGGTCACATACACCAAACATCCCGATCCACTACAATACTGGTCACAAATTAACCAATTAAGTGATCACAAACGCTATCCCACCACCCCCACCAACAACACACCACCACCCCCCACTGAAACGCACCACCACACCACCAACAACTACCTCTACCACCAACAGAAACGCACCACCAACGCCATTGCCACAACCACCATCATCACCGTCACAATCACCATCATTGTCATTGCCATTGCCATTGTCATTGCCACCAACAACCACATGCACGACTATCATCCAGCCACCAACAACCACATGCACGACTATCATCCAACACCAACACCACTACCACACCACAACAAGCACCACTAAAACACAATCATTTGCATTTGCAAACAAAACTAGAAAAACATAAGAAAAAAGGAAAACCACCACTCTTTGTCCACCATTGTCGGCTCATGTTTTCTGGATTGGGCTTTAGATTTGACAAATCTGAAAGAGCTACGGAATAGGCGAGGGTCTGATGGAGACACAACGGTGGTCTTGTGCGAGTGACCCTTCGCTGCACGCGGCGGTCCTACGAGCGATTACCCTACAACGGTGATAAATGAGTGGTTATTTTTTGTGGCGGCGGCGAGTGCACCACCAAGCAATGCTGCTGCGAGTTCGTAGCTGTCTCATCGTCGCCGTTCGCACGCACAGCGCCGCTTCTACAGCAGCTTCATCGCGCAGTGAAATGAGGGGGTTCCCATGCCAGATGAGGGGGTGGGTGCGACATCAGAATAGTTAGGGTTAGGGGTGGGGAAGGTACAGAGAGTCGAGACCGAGGAGAGAAAGAGGGAGACAGAGAGGATCGTATAATTTTGGTTTGTATAAAAATGAAATATTTGATTTTTGAAAAGTGAAACTTGATATTTGAAATTTGAAATTGAATATTGAAAACACTGGTTTTATGTAATTTTCACTAAAAAAAATTATTTTTTCGATTTTTTTTTTTTTTCCCCTATACGTCCGCCCAGTAGAAGAAAATCCTTTTGCCTTTCATGGCCCTGCCCTTGCATTATCTGTACTAGCACGGATAGTGGTGCCGTTCCTGGACGCTTTAAAAGTACTGAACTAGGTCAAATGAAGCCAAGTGAGCCCACTTAGTCAACATGAAAAGGTCAATATGCCATAAATATATTTTTTAAATGTTATTGAATGTGTCAAAGACTCTTGTCTTGAAAAATTCAACGAATACAATGAAGTAATCAAGATTCTAATTGATAAGAGTGTTCGACATTTATATTGAATTTGGACGAGATGTCCAAACGTCCAAATTCTCATCAAAAATAGCTCTGAGATAGGATTTAGAGTCATCATTTACAAGTGTTTATTTGTCACTTGGAATGTACAATTAGCCCCTGTTTGAAACCCATTTTGGATTGAAAAAAAATTTTAGAATAGTGATTGATGTAAGAATGTGTGGTGGAAAAGTGATGAAAAGTTTTTGATTTGTGTGTATTATTATTTTATTAGGAGAATGTGTGGTCGAAATGAAAAATGAGAATGAAATGAGAATGAGAAATTAATGGGTGTCAAACGGTTGAATTTACTTGTTTGTTATTGAAAGTAGAAAATGAATAGTACAGACACAAACATGTAATACAACGAAGTCACTATTTACCTCGAAAAAATATTATTCAACCCTTGAAGTTACATATATATGATAGTTGGTAAGTGTGATTTTACACTTATCCATGCCACCAAAAGTGGGTGTTTAGGAGTAATTTTATGAGCTAGATACTTAATTTTGTGTGTTTATTGATTATTTTGAAAGGAAAACTAGTGTTGAACAAGAAAGAATAAAAAGGGACGATATTTGATCAAGAAGGATGGAAGTTGGATGGAATCTGGAATCATGGACCAACATATCAAATTTGGACATTAACGAACTGCCCATGCAATTAATGGAGGACTTGGGCTAAACAATCAAATTATTTTGAGGACTGAATCGAACTAGAAGTGAAAAAGTGATTGTTGTGATTTTATATAAACATGATTTTATAGTAAAAAATATGAAAAGCTGAAATAATAGAGAATCAATGCCTTATGGGTGAGTAATTCCTAGAATAACATCAAGANGAGGACTGAATCGAACTAGAAGTGAAAAAGTGATTGTTGTGATTTTATATAAACATGATTTTATAGTAAAAAATATGAAAAGCTGAAATAATAGAGAATCAATGCCTTATGGGTGAGTAATTCCTAGAATAACATCAAGAGGCCCATAAAATAGAGCCAACCTTTTGCCAAATATCTGATTTTAATCCAAACCAAACATGGGTTAATTTCAATATAAGCCCAAAATTTAATTGACAGGACCAAGATGACAACGTGAAAGAGATTTAAAGGAGAAATTCTCTTTTATTATTACCTTCAGAATTTACTCGCTGTCTAATTCCTCCGAAAATGTGGCACATTCGCCAGAGATTGTGACTTCAAGCCATTCATTCCCCAACTCTTTTTGTTCTTCCTCAATTTTCTTAGCTGATTCATTGGTAGTTTGACAACACCAATATAATTGAATCTTTTGTAACGTTGGAATATCACCTAAACTGGAAGGGATCATGTTTAGATTCTTGCAACTTTTCAATACTATTCGTTGAAGTCTCGGGAAATTATCGCCTGAGGAATTCCATTCCTTAAATCTTAAACCCCAAAGTTTCAACTGTTTAAGCTGTGGGAATTCACCACAGCTTGGAATATCCCATTTTCCTTTCTCAGAGTTAATATCATTTAATTTGAGAACCTCAAGGTAAGGCATTCTTCCAATCATCTCCATTTGTTCTCGAGACACTGTTGTAAGATATAGTTCCAACTTTTTCAGATTTAAGGGCAAACTGGAAGAAAAATATGATCTATCAATTAGCTTCAGTGACTCGAGATGATTAAGAAAGTCAAGGGCGCAATTTGATGCATTTCTAACCTCGACTTCCAGTCTGTGAAGGTTGGGCAATCTTCTCAAAATTTTCTCGTCCATTTCATCAATAATTATAAGTTTAGAAATGCTTTGTAGGTTATTATTTATTTGGAAGCTCTCACTGCTAGTTGCTAGCTGACGGCTAGATTCACTGAAGTATGCACCTCCCTTGAACTCCATGTGTCTCAAACTCACCATATTAAGAAGGATCTCAGGTATTTCAACTTCACGAAAATCGTGCACAACAAGAAATTCTAATTTGTTGAATCTTTCCATTGGTGGCAGGATATATGTAGTTTCCAAGTACCTCAAGTTAACCTGATGTTCAAATCCCATTAGACGAGCAAATGGTGACCTTCCGCTGAAGACCCTAAGAACTTTGGAGCTGCATAAGATGAATGATGAAAAATACTCAGAATCATATAGAAGAGAGCGTACGTATGGGCCAAAAGATGGCAACTCAAGAGGATATGCACAGTTGATCCTCAGATGATGGTGCTTCTGATACGTTGATAATTGATTGAGTAACCGTTGTTCATCATCATCACTATAGGTAACAAAACAACATAATCACATCATTGTTTCGACCATCAAATATAATAACCATTCTTAGTAAGCTAAAATAAAAAATGGATGGAAAGAAAAGGAAAGGAAAGGAAAGGAAAAAGACGAGAAACATTGAGCTTACTCTTCGATCAACTTCAAAAAGTTATTTTCTTTGGCTATTCTCAAGCACATTTCACGCAATAGATCATGAATCTTGCATGTTTTGACTCCTCCATAAGAACTTCTTTCAGCAACAAGTACTAGGCTCCTATCAATCAGTTTCATTAGATATTCTCGTGCCACATCCTCTATGTTCTTTTGTTCTTCCTTCTTTATAAATCCTTCGGCAACCCATAGAGATATCAACTTCCGTACAGGGATCTTCATGTCTTCTTTGAATGCTCCAAAGTAAAGAAAACATGGTTTCAAATGCATTGGTAAATGATTGTAGCTAACTTGCAATATTTGGATGCACTTCTCTGGTATTTCGGATATATGTGAACTTAAATTTCTTGCGATTTTTTCCCACAAATGTTTTTTCTTCTCCACGTTTGCAAGAATTCCAGCTGTGATGACCACTGCAAGTGGTAGGCCTTGACAGTTTTTTGCAATTAGCTTGCCAATGTCTAGCAATTCTTGAGGACATTTTTTATCTTGGAACACTTTCTTTTGTAATATTTCCCAACATTCACCTTCCGACAAAAAAGGAAGTTCATTGACACGTGAAGCTTCCAAACCCACTTCTTTATTTCGAGTAGTGAATAAGATTCTGCTTCCAATTCGGTCATCTGGAAAACATCTTTTCAAATCAATCCACACATTGACATCCCATATA
>CAIGRQ010039335.1:0-15145 GCA_903798375.1 Fraxinus sp. D2006-0159
TATTAATTTGTAAATTTATTTATAAAAAATAAAACAATTTAATTATTTCAATAAAAAAATAAAAAAAATTATTTAGTTTCGGTTCTTGGTCTAGACCCGAGACCCGACTCAAACCCATCGGTTCTCGATTCGGGTATCCGTTCAGGTATTTAACTTATGAAGAACCGCTCGGTCCGGTTCGGGACTTTTGGACACCCCTACTCTTGCGTGAGGAGAAAGAACATTTTCCAGCGGTTTTCTCTTTACTAATACTTAATATTTACCAACAATTTACACAAATTTCTGTACCCTATTGAGCTTAAATGCGAGCATCAGAAAGTAGAAGCAAGCTAACAATTGATCACACAAATTTCACAGCCCGTGGAGCTTAAATTTCATACCTCAGTGCAGCATATTGTGACTTTGTAGGTTTCCAATAAAAGGTATGCGTAAAACTCTAATTCAGACTCTACAAAGAATTTAACACTATCAGCATGTTTCGAAATGTGATCTGCAAGAACTAATCTAAATCCAAGTAGAACATTTCCAAATTTATACTCCCAAACTTGTCCTCCATTGTCAAAAAATTTCCTTTTCCGTGGGATATGCAAGCACTGGGAAGTGGGACTTTTGGAACCCCAGAAGCATCCTTCTACTACAACTAGCCTGATGAACCAAGTTGATGTTTTGACTCCTACAACTTTGATCCACCATCCTTGAGGGAAAGGGATCACTTTATTTTTTTTCTAAAAGTCAAATGAATGTCTTCCCAAGCTAAGCTTATTTATTACAATTCAGATTTTACTTCAAATAAGGCATTCTACATATGGCGCACAACTGAATTCTTAACCAGTTTAGAAACTAGGCCAACTAGCTCTCACAAGATTTACTTCTCGAATGAACCCAGATTCAAAAAATTATGTATTTTCATTTAATATCTGCAACGAGGTTAAATAATGAATTAACTAAGAAGTAAGATCAATGATTTAGTGACCACAAATAAACAATGTACTCTATCACCAAACAAATAAAGTCCTCATAATTCTTATGCTCTAAGCCTATGTTTGGCTAATGTTTATAAATTGTTTATAAACGGTCAAATCACTTTTTATCCACATGTTTCATGGGATCCACAAGTATTGCTCACTTATCTACCACTCATTTCAATCTAATTATAAACTAAATTGTTTATAAACACTTCCTCCTTTAGATAAAAATAAAATAAAAAGAAATAAAAAAAAACTTTTCTGCACACAAATTTATCTACAGCAAAAAAGTCATTCAACTTATTGGAAATAAGTTTAAAACATAATTCACAAGAAAGATATTACCTTGTTTTCTCACCTTGGAAAATGATTATGTTTCCTTCAATATAACTAATTTTAACATAGAAAAAGTAACTTGGCAGTTTATTATGCTGAAGCTCAACCAAGAACAGCGTGGCATTTAAAAAGAAAGCAGTTCCACAACCTGGATTTCTGTACTAGGTCCAAAGTTTTCATACAATTCAACATATCTACGGACTTGTACCCCCATCAATTCAGTAAAACTAATGGTAGTTGTGGCCTATGAACACGATAGAATAGAAAAAGGAGTATTCGTTGTACAAGCATTGACACCCCCCTCCCCCCAAATAATAAATAAATAAATAAATAAAATACACACCACCACATGGCAATGGAATATAACCTATTTGAAATTAATCATACTAATAAATTACGAGGCTATAGTTTTTTAATACAAATTCATATAAAGTGCAAAATACTGTTGGAAATTGGTATAGAAAAATGATCTTGACCAATTTTTTGGCTGATTATTTAAGTGAAAACCGTTAGTCGGTAAGGGGGATTTGAAAAACGAAAGTGTTCTACTGTGCAAGTAGATTACTGTAGTTAATTTAGTTGCTCGAAACCAATTGCGGGTTAATAAGAAATTAAGGCCAGACTTAAGCCTCTTAAATACGTGGAAATTGTTGAAAAACTATGCGTTATATTATGGATTCATGGAATATTTTAGAACCTATGTGGCTGAAAAATTATATCTTTTTGTTCATAACATTTTCCAAAAGTCGCATTCCAACAAGACATCTCATTATATATTGATCCCAATGTTTGGAATTCCCATTCATTCAATTTTTTGTGCATTATAATATTGATGCATATTCACTTCAAAATATTTTCAATATCTATTTTGAATTGAGTTTCATATGAAAAGAGAACAAAATATAGTAATTTCGCTGGTTTATGTAATTTGGAATGCTTTTACTGCAAAACATAATCATTGTATTTTGGAAGACAAATATCAAAAAGTTGTTAGCACCCATGTGGAACATCATCGTCTTAGGGAGAAAAGTCGAACTCTTGACCAAATTCATATTAATGCATTTCAGGTTTCTACATTTCATATTCAGTTTCATTAAGTCGAAATTCTTTCAGATTTTATGCAAGTAAAAAGCTAGTTATTTGAATATAATTTATGCACTTAATTTTTTCCAACAAATACTACATTTCCTAGACTTCACCTAAAAGTAGAAAAATACACAATTACCAGAAGAGCGTGAAGTTCTTTCGGTTTGATCAATAATCCATTCTCCAGTCTCCCGCAGTTTCTTCTCCACAGACCCTTCATCCTTCCCAACAGAATTCTCCAATATACTATCAAACAAATGCTTATTCACTTCCGACTCCCTAAACATTCAAAACAATACACAGTTCCCATTAAATAAATAAAAAAAAAAACCCCCCCACAAAACATCAAAAATATAATGGATAGAAAATAAGGGTCCTTGTTTACCTGTTAGTGTCATTTTCTCGAAAAATGCCAGCACCGATAGCCTTTTCAATTTCTGCAACAGAAGGCTGCCTTTGCTTTCGCTTTAGCTTTTCTTGTTGATGAAATTGTGGTGGGATTGAATTATTTGTTCTTGGAAGAGAATTGGGTTGAGGAAGTGAAGGGGGTGTGTCGTTTGGTAAAGAGGAAGCTATAATGTAAGGTCTGGTAATGGAGAGATAGTTGAGGCTAACCATGATATCTTGTGACTGCTCCCCCTACTGGAAAATATCTCAGATTTATTTGGGATAAGCCTTGGGTGGGCATGATATCAAGAGAAAATAATTATAGAACTTAAATCAAAATTCAATTTAATATTCAGAATAGACCTTTAGATAAGCATACATAAGCTAAAATCTCAAATCTCATGGATCTTGAACCCAAGTTAAGAGACCAAAACTTAGATAGCTAACCTAAGAATGCCTTCAGTTCCCAGGTCTAAAGTTAATAAATCAACATATTGGTTTATATGGTCACGTGTGAGCTTATGATACTTCGCAGGGCGTAGTTTAAGCTATGATTATATGGATAAATTATCATCAATGACCGAAAAGGAGTAAGAAAAATTACTTGAATATGTCATGTTCTTATGTAACGCCACAAATTAAAGTGATTAAAGGACTCATCAAAATTCTATACAAAATGTTCATTTCCATTATTGAAGTATGCAATTCTTGCTACTTTGACCTCAACAATTTTAGCATTGAAGAATTTTGGATCACTGCGCCTCATTCTTTCAATGATTGACTAGATTCACCATTTTCTTTCTTTTGGCAGAAAAATAAGTTCGTAAATTTTTAAAGTTGATCAAAAAGTAAGACAACACTACTTGGCATTAACATTCCCAAAGTCAAACCAACTTAAATTGGAATCAAATTGAATGAGCTAATTTATATAAATTAAAATGTGCACTCTTAAATATTTTGTTAGAATTAAACATATGGTTTTATTTAAATTGAACTAGGCTGGCCGTTTTTATTATATTCATTGTTGTTATTATTAAACTATTGCATTTTCACCATTTCTTGAAATAAAATAAAAGAAAAGAAGAGAAATTTCGACCTGAAAATCAAAGAGATAAGCGTAACGGCACAATTGGCTGAGAATCAGATATGAGTTCCTCATTCATCCCCAAGGCTTTGCCTTCTCTCTTTCCTTCCCACCATTCAACAAATTCTTCTCTCTTCATTTCTTGTAAGCAAAATCAAACCCAGAATTTCAATTCCAAGCAGGTTTTATAATCTTTTTCAGACATTTGTTTTCAAATACATTCCCAAAACTAAACTATCATGAATTTTAATGTTTTTTTTTAATGACAGGCAAACTCAAGAATCTGCTCAAAGAATATAAGAAATTTCTGCATTAAGCAGTCGTGTTTGGCTATTCAAGTTGGAACAATTTTAGCAACCGTGAGAAACTGATATTTGTTTGTTTAATTTTCCATGTTATTGGGCTGAACTTTCTAGAAATTGTTTGGATACAGGTTGCAGATCCTGCTCTTGCTGTAACAGGAGTGAATGAAGGAGAAGATCTTTTATGGGTTTTGATTCAGTTGGGAATTTCAGCTTTCCTGTACTTCATTGTCGCTCCAGTGAGTGAAAGACGTCTAATATTGTATATCAAACATGATCGATACAAGTTCTTGATTATAATTGCGTTAACTGAACAAAAACTTGCAGCCCATAATTATGAACTGGCTTAGGATCAGGTGGTACAAGAGGAACTTGTTGGAGATGTATTTGCAATTCATGTTTGTTTTTATGTTCTATCCGGGGTAAGTAACTGGCTTTTTTACTTTCCTGCATCAATTTTCATGTGTGTATAAGAGATTTCATATTTGCAATTCATGTTTGTTTTTATGTTCTATCCGGGATTGTGAACTCACTATGTGCGGAACCAATTCCGTCTCCTTTGCACAGACTAAAATGATATTATCCTCCTAATTATTTTTTGGAATTTTGTTAGAACAAAGAAGGAAATTCTAATTTGTTCAGGAGAAAGTATTATCAGATTGGCTGCAGCAATGCCACAAATAGAGGGTGGGGCAAGGGGAATTTCTTAGGCTCGTTGATGCTTAAACTTGACTGCTGACATGTTAGCTGAACTCAATATGCTATAAACTCGTTTATATGATCGAAATGTCGAAAAGTATTATCAAGTTGACTGAACTTAATATGCTATAAACTCGTTTATATGACAGAATGTTGTTTTTTAGTAGATCTTACTTTCTTTCCTTATCCTATTCTGATACTAGAGCACAACCTTCCGCTTTCTTCCTTACTTTCATTTTGTCCCTACTAACGTCAACCAAGTGATCACCATCCTTGACAACAAGAACACACAAGCATATGACTACAACGAAAAAGAGCCTTAAACAAAGAAAAGGAAGTAGTTCATTAATAGGGAAATAGGGAAGTCCGTCCTCCCACATCTACTTGAGCGGGATCGCTCTAATTGTTCGTCTCCTTATTTACAAATAATTATATTTGTCTATTAACTTGTTCAACTCTAACATGTATTATATATCTTTAATGAAACGTTACATGAAAATCAATCACTTTGATAATAACAATAGTACGTCTTTGTTGTTGTCCAGTGTATTGCTATGGGCACCATTTCTCAACTTCAGGAAATTCCCACGAGATCCAGACATGAAGTACCCTTGGTCTACACCACAAAATCCTTCACAAATTAAGGGCGGATTTTTGAAGTATCCTTGGGCTCAACCCGAAGACTATGAATAAATTTTATCAGACTCCCAACTTATATTTATCATTGTCAGTTATGCAAATGTATAGTTACCAATACAAACTTATTTCAATGTTCTCTCCAATGACAGAGGCTTGACGACTTGAACTCGTACTTGAATTTCATTGCAAAATGTCATTCTTTTTCTAGTGATCATCCTTCGTGAATCTTCTATCCCTAGGTTCATCATGCTATAATATAGGAAGGTAAAACTGAGATATTTTACGCCATACAATTTATATACTAATAGTATCAATTCACTGGAAGAGCCTATGATGATTTTTTGAGATACATTTATCACATGTTCGAAATTGAAACCAAAACTAAAACAAAATATAACAGGTAAATCATGTCCTCCTCGTATCATTTCCGAATAGTCATTACAACAAGACAAAAGTACATGTATCTGTGTGCTCATTTTGCCGAAACTGAAAAGGATAGTAACTTAAAAGGATTATCTATCCCCTAAAGTCAAAAAATTTGACCCAAAAAAAAAAAACCAAATCAGCTCCAGATAATGAACTAAACTTGCTTCTTTAAAACATTGATAACCTTCCAACTGTATTCTACTTGGGAGTAATCCCATTGTGACTCATGACCTAGATTTTCCGCCAATTTATTTTGGGATAATATAATTAATTTTCCCACGTGAAGGATCAAAAAAATCAATTTCTCAGATACCTCAGATCTTGCTTGAAATTTGCTCAGAACATCTGCTGGACATTGAACATAGATGAAAACTTGTTCCAATCCCATTCCTTTATGCTTGGAGACATCACAGCAGCTCCCACGGCCAATACAATAGCGAATGCCACAGTTTGCACACAACCATGACCACGTGATAGCCTCCCTAATACTACCTTGCAGTATTTATCTGCATCCTTGAAGAAAGCTTGGCGAGAAACATCCACCCCACCATTTAATGCGTTCGCATTCTGTTGACAGAGACCGTTAAAATGAGCAAGTTAAATGAATTCCAAGCTTATACTTCACAAGTACATATAAAATGCAAGAATTGTAAATGAAGTTCAAACATTATTCTATAACACATCTTTAAAAGCTCACTGCTAGCTAGTAATGACAAAAAATATTAGAAAAATATACAAGCCACTAACCTTTTCCCTGAAACTTTTTAGACATCCCCTAAGTGCTTCAAGAGAAGACTGTTTTCCTGAAAGCTCCTTCCATTCCTCAGCTAGCTTCCTCAAGGCAGCAACACTAGACTCTATGTTATCCATATAAATCTTGTCCTGTTCAAATAAAAAATTACAGCATCACAGATTATATATGACTACAGTCTCACCAGAGGAGCAAGGTGATATTAAATTTTAGAAGGTAAACTGCATACACATTGACCAAAGTAGCAGGGCACAAAGATCAAAACCCTTTAAGCTCTTAAGCAAAGAGTACAAACTGAGCCTTCAAAAAAATGTGCACAACATTGCTGCATAATGGACAGCCTTACGGTTTTCAGTCCAACCATATTATTGTAGAAGGACATTCCAGAATCTAAATATTATTAATGTTGAGTAGAGTACAAAATAAGCTTACCCACTGCTTGTAGCAATCAGCATTCTGAGTCAAACACCAAAGAAATATGCCAGTTGCTTCACGGGATAGCTCTGGGGTCCCTGCAAAGCACCATCTGTCAAACTCACTAGTTACTATGAACTATAGACTTATTATCTAAATATTTTCAGATGGCATTTTGTCCCCAATTTTTAAAACTCATTTTCAACCATCCATCTCATGGAACCCACAACATTTATCAATTTTTAAATCATACATTTCACCAAATTTTATCAAAATCTGCTAAAAATCTATTTTTTATCCAAACCAAACAGAGGATTGATGATAAAATGTCACTTTGATGTTGAACTAACCTTCTCCAGCTGCTTTAACAGCTAAAGTCTGTATTTGCTGGGAGACTTGCTTCATCGCCTTGCTTCCAGGAGAACCAGCAAGAGCAACCTCTTTAAGAGTTGGATAAATAGCCTCAAATCTTTCAGTGGCCTAAAATATGTACCACGAGAGATAAGGAAGACACTTGAGCAAAAATAGGTACAACGGAGGACAGAAGCAGAGAGAATACTAGCCACCACTGTTCAGCAATATTGTAGAAGCGCCTAGCAAGTAGTAACTCCTACCTTGACTCGCGCAGAAGATGCGGGAAAGGTTACATGTAACAGCAAGTCAAGCGCTGCAGGTTGCATCAGGCGCTCTCCCTTTCTAACAGCACCATTTATTAATATAGTACGAGCTTTTGGTGCAGACAAAATTCTGATAGAAGGATGAGTAAGTTTGTCAATTAATGGAACAAATGAAAAAGATAAAAGAGCACGAGTGTTGTGTTAGAAAGAAAAGAAAATATACCAAACCTTTCCACAAGCTGCAAAACCAAATCCCTAGACTGAGGATTAGACCCTGATTTGCCTCCAAGTATAGGCAAAATATGATGTGCCCACAAGTACAATCCTACTGCAAGATCTCCTTGACAGGCCTGCACATAAAGGATCAACTTCAACTTTGACTACAAAATTCACAAGAGCTAAAGAAACCCAAGAGTGCCACAAATGTAGAAGTGGATGCCTATTTTGAGCAATCACCTGAACTATCATCCACAATATCACCGGAAGCTTATCTTGTCCTTGATACTTTGAGTTTTCCCTCAATCTTGGCAATAGATTGATTAGAACATCAGGTTTCCGCCTTAAGACCATAGCTAAGACTAAAAAGATCGCAACCTGCAAATGAACAATAAGTACCATATATTATCAGTCAAGGTACAAATATTTAAATTGATTAAACAATATAGCATAATAACACTGGATTGAAAGTGGGAGGGGTGGGCAAAAATTAATTATAAATTAATGGGATACTACAGTGATCTATGAACAGAGTGAAAAATAAAAAATTAAAGAAAAAGTATTATGTTAGTATTTGAGTTAAAAGTACACAACTTGAATTCTCCCGAGACAGAGAAAACCAGAGCGTGTAATGGATGGTGGTTGACTTTTGTTCTGTGTTGTGTGTGCGTGAAGGAGGAAAAAAAATATGATCATTCTAGTAGTATCTATAGATTTATAATACTCAAGCATCCATTTAGCTGCAGATTACAATTCTAAATAAAAGCACCAAGATGAATACCATGTAAATTCATTTGAACAACTTTGTGTCTCAAAAACCACCAAGAACATTTTCCAAATCAATAATCCAAAGCATACCAAGACATCTCATAAAGTTCTGCTCATGAATTCAATTAAGATGTGAATAAATTACTGCGACAATCACCATCTAGAAAATGGAAAAACTGTCAAACAGTGAAAAATTACTTAGCATTAAACCAGTTTTTAACCAAGAAATATCACAGCAATGGCAGGGAAAGAGGAGATAGCTCACGACAAGATTGAGGAGAAACTATTCACAATTCACTAGATAAGAGAGAAATAGGGATTTGATTGATATACAAACAAAAATAAGTGCAACAAGCTTATACAGGGAGGCAAAAAGTTCATAAATTAGCCATAGCATTTATAAGATTTGAAAGAATAGAAATGGGAAATCGGGCAAGAAAGATGGCTAACTTATTCGAGCAATTTGAAGTACAATACCCAAACGTTCCCCACATTTTGAAAGTAAAATAATCACTGGGGCTATGCTCTCCAATAAACTGAAAAAATGTTATCAGCAATGTAGAAAAGGGATGGAGCAGAAAAACGTTCAGAGAAAGGAAATCAGAATTCCAATCCTTTCTCATTTTCCATGTCATTGCCTTGAAATATTTCAAAGAATCCAAACAAGCATTAAAACAAGAGCCCACACACGCATCCACCATCAACACTGAACTTGATTGTCCAGCTAAAGATGTAATCGAATGTTGAAAGTAAAAACACAATATTTAGCCTTTGTTTGAGCCCCGTTTTGTTGAGAAAAATAGATTTTGTAATAATGATAATTTGGAGAATGTGTGGGTAAAAAGTAGGAAAATGTTTTGGGTTTACGTGTAAAATTATTTTATTGAGAGAATGTGTGGTTGAAAATAAGTTTTATGAAAAATGAGTTTTGAAATAATGAGGCTCAAACATGGGCTTAGTTGGGGAAAGGAACGATATATATATTATAGACATCTACCTGAGACTTCGAAGATGTTGGCTGCCCTCCTTTCTTTGAGCCCTTAGACCCTGTCTGCGGGTGTGCCACGTCAGCAAGAACTCTATCCAATGACCACAACACAAAGGACCCAAGAGCCTCGTACGAATGTTGGTTGATCCAGTCAACAGAAATCTTGTAAACAGCTTCAGAAATATAAGAGACGGGTACCTGTTTGTTGGAAATCAGTAAAGTAGACCCTAAGAACTTTGTATTATTCAAAGAAAGCCATGTCAAACTCCAACTTTCATGATAGACAATCCAAGTGCAAAAATCCCAGATCCCCAAACTATATTATTCAGAACCATCAATGATATGTCAAGAGGACTTAGAAGTGCATATTAGTAAAACCGTTGTGCTGTACATATGGTTTGCATATATACTATGTAGTGAGATGTGATTAGATCAGAATTTCTTCAAACAAATAAGAAAAAACTTTCCCGATAACACCTCATCCGTATGTAAACCATTATGTAACTCTTTATGTACTAATATCATTATTCTTAGGGTGTGTCTGGCCAAGATTTTTTTGAGGATTTTCAGCACTTTTTAAACCGTTGATACATGACTCAGCCATCTTTTTGGACCAAATGTGAGACATGTGGGGTCCAAGTGTTGACCTCAACGGTCAAAAAATCATGGAAAATTTGGCCAAAATCTTGGCCAGACACACCCTTAGTAGAAAAAGGCATTATAGGTAGTGTCAGGATGACCGGGGAAAAAGAAATGAAATACTAGAAATTCAGCTATTTAACCTTCATATGCATTTCGTCAGCTGGACAATAAAACTTCCCTGCATTTATTGTCCCACAAAAAAACTTAGAAATATTGTTGTCGTACAAACAAACTTAAGAATCTTGTCGATAAACAGGGTTATGGTAAAGTTCTAGAAAGCTTTTCTTTATAGCATGTGCTTTCAGCATTCATGGTAATATTTTAAAAATCTTGGCAAAAATGAAGTCAACATTCTGTTGACTAAAGTTGACATAAGCAATGCTTGTGCAAAGATGCTTCAAAGAAAAGAAGAAATAAAATAACTATAACCACAAAGAACTAAGGGTGTGTTTGATTGCGAGTATGAAATTTGTATTGAAAAAAATAAATGGAAATTATTAATTAAATGTATTTGATTGATTTAGTTTTCAATCTAGAAAATATTATACTTGTCCATTTTTTTACTGGTGGGAAGATAAGAGAGGGAATAGATGAGAGAGAGTAAATTACCTAGAAAATATAAATCACTCCTCCTTAAAGAAAATGTTTTTCTTTTTTTGAAGAAAATATGGTCACATAACAAAAAGTTGGAAAATATTTTCCAGAAAAAAAATTTGTCAATCAAACATCCCAAAAGTAAGAATTTGGGTAGAAAAATGACATTTTCCTTGAAAAATAAAGTCAATCAAATACTCTCTAACTATAAAAAAAGATAAATTAAAAGCAGTAGAAACTACAAGGTAGTCATGATGATAAAATTCCACAAATCAGACTGCACAGAACCATTAAATTCACCCAATATTTAAAAGCATTGGTGAAATGTCCTAAAGACGAGCACATTTTCATAGGAAAGTAAGATACAATATTATAAAGAAAACGCTAGGAGCAGAATTAGCAAACATAAAAAAATAAAAATTCAAAAATACAGAACCCATGTATTGGAAGAATCAAAAGAAGAAATTACATCAAGATCTCGTGGAATTCAACGTCGGGCACAGAAATGCAATTTATAAATATATGAACACAAAGCTAGAATAAATTTGTCAAAAAAGAATGCAACTTTTTAAGTACATACAGCAATACAAGCTATAATCTGAATCATGATCTTGCAGATCAGCTATTTGCATATAACATTCAAATCAAAGTTTTGCAAATCGGCAAAAAAATCCATTTGTTTGAACTTGTTAGCACATTAGCAAACAAAAATACGAAAGTTAAACAGCACATCAACGTCTTTTCAACCATCAACTACTCCCTGTTTCTGAAAGAAAAAAGAAAACAGAATTCATGCAAGGATGCATTTCTGAATACTAGAAATCTGCTAATAAATGCACAGACCATATATGTGCACACACAGGGGCAGACCCGTGGGGGGTCCTGGGGGGTCACGTGACCCCCCAACTTTTGAGATTTTTATTATATATATTTATTTTTATTTTTTTATAAAGTCATGTTTTGTATCGATTGAAATCTAAATTTTAATCTAAATCAAAGTTGACAATTAATTTTAATAACATATTTCATGAAATTCACAACTGTTTAACTTTGATGAAAATTTACTAAAAATCTGATTTTAACCTCCACCAAACAGAGGCAAAATCATAATAAATTTGAATTTTTCTCTTTTCTCTTGCTTTCTCTTAATCTTTTCCTCACGTCTTTTAACGAAATCTAACACTTCTAATTTTTTAAAATTTGAATATAATTTCTCTACAAATATTCACTTTCCAATCAAATTTTCAAGTAATTAGAACATAAATTTGCATTTTCTCTTATCAAACTGTGTATATAGAACGTGTCTGAATTCATTATATTCAATTTGACTTATATTTAACGAATTGAGTTTATTTGATTGATTATTAGTATTAATATTAGTTATATGTTTTTTCCTTTCGATTACTTAAATTGATTATTTATATCAAATACATTATAAGATTTTTAAACATAAATATGAATTTTCTTGTGATGAATAAAACATTAATAAAATTACTATTCAAAATCATATTGATAAAATGATTAGCAAAATATTAACGAAAAAATATTTTTTAAATGTAAATCTGTATTGTTTCGACTCAAGTATGAATCATTCAAAAATCAAGAACAAAGTATTCGATTGTACAAGATTTGATTGTGCCCCAACTCAAAATTTCTGCGTCCGTGCACACATTCATATGTTTACTATTTTACATATGAAATCAATTAAAGCTTGAGTTTTTCTAAATTTTCTAGATAGTAGATCTCAAAAACAAATACTACCATAAAAAGAAAACAATGCAACTCACTTCAGCAATCTTTGACAATGCAGACTCCCTGAACAACTTAAACCACGGGAACTGCGATCCACTGACAGCAGAAAATGCACGTCCGAAATAATCAGCAAACCTCATCAATTGTATGTCCTGCTGCCCTTCATACGATCCCTATCAATTGAACACCAACAAATTGCAAATCAAATCAAAATTCAACAAAATTATAAGGAAACGAGAACAAAATAATAAATTAAGATTGAAAAAAATTACCGAAACATGGGAGAGAAATGCCGCGAGATCAGAGGCATCGATCTTCACAGCTGCCTCTGCCATTGTGACCTTAGGCTGCTTCTCCTTCTTAGGCTTTTCTTTCTTATTCTTCTCTGTGGCATTATTCTCCTTCGCATTACGATCGACATCACTTGCAACGTCCTCATTCTCATCTCCCCACTTCTTCTTCGATCTGACCGGCACATCGTCCTCGTCGTCATAAATCGCGGCGGCGCGTTGCGACTCCAATTTCCGGCGTCGCTCCTCCGCGTGCTTTTCCAGATTTTGGAAAACTCCGTTTTTCTCCGCGGACCCATTGGGTGCAACTCTAGAAGGATCCGAATTGGGTTTTCCGGGTTGAGATTTGCGCTGTTTTTTGGCGTAAGTGACTTTTTGCCATCCATGATTGTTTTCCTCGAGTGAGGGAAAGGAAACTGATTTGTCTTCTTCCATTGTAGACGGGAAAACGAAATCGAGGGAGGGAAATTGTTTTTCTGTTTTGCTCTTTAGAAGGAAAATGAGAGTAACAGTGATCGGAGAAGAAAAAGGAGCCGCGTTCCGCGGGGTCATTTATATCAGCCGAGCCGAGCCCTGAATGCCTTGCTTAAAAATGAAACGTGCACTGCACTGCACTGCACTGCACTGATACTGAAATTTAGGCGCTATTTGGTTCGGTACAAAAATAGATTAAAATTTAAGTTAAAATTAATATTTAATTTCAATCACCTAATTTATGAAATTCACAATTTTTATCTACACATTTCATTAATTTTTTTTTTATCAAAATATACTAACAAAAACAAGGGCTAATATTTAATTATTGGTGAAGATCTATATAAATGTATGGTACTTGCGAATTCCTCAAAATTAATTAATGAAAGAGTAATTTGAGTGTTTATAAACACGAGTTTAACATTAAATTATGGAAGTGTGTATAATAAAGAGTGTGTCAATACAACGGTTGATTTATTCAAAAATTGTGTCATAAGTAAATATAGTCGGCTCGGCTCGGATCGGCTCGGCTGAATGCCTTGCTTAAAAATGAAACGTGCACTGCATTGATACTGAAATTTAGGCGCTATTTGGTTCGGTACAAAAATAGATTAATATTTAATTTCAATCACCTAATTTATTAAATTCACAATTTTTATCTACACATTTCATTAATTTTTTTTTATCAAAATATACTAACAAAAACAAGGGCTAATATTTAATTATTGGTGAAGATCTATATAAATGTATGGTACTTGCGAATTCCTCGAAATTAATTAATGAAAGAGTAATTTGAGTGTTTATAAACACGAGTTTAACATTAAATTATGGAAGTGTGTATAATAAAGAGTGTGTCAATACAACGGTTGATTTATTCAAAAATTGTGTCATAGACGCTATCTAAAAAAATTTCTCTCCAATGCCACTTGACACCCATCAAACTAATATGACGTGAAAAAAATAAACGATGTGTAGAGCTTTGTCTAGATTATGAACTTTGTTACACCAAATTACTTTAATAAATTAATGTTTTATTGTTATATTTTTTTATTCTGATTTAGATGTGATTTATTTTTATTTAAGAAAAAAAGAAGACACGGAGATAACAATTCATTATTTCAAATTTGAATATATATATTATTAGAATTAAACTAAATGAACATAGAGTTTAACATAATGGATGACCAAAATGCCAAAGGGGCCGCTATTTGGCATTNATAATGGATGACCAAAATGCCAAATAGCGGCCCTATTTGGCATTGGCCGCTATTTGGCATTTTGGTCATCCATTATGTCAAAGTCTATGTAATCATAGCATTACTCATATTATTATACATTAACATCGGCATTATTCCAAGTGTACAATTTTTTTATTCACAGAAAATTTACAGCCCCTCACATATGTGGGGTCCACCAAAATTAAAAAATGAAAAAAAAACCTACCCCCACTTTGTGTTTGTGAGTGTCTGTAAACCAACTCACCCCCCACCCCATCTGTAAGCCTAGCATCTCTCTTAACACCGTCATGTGTACCATTTAGATAACAATGCATTGAAGATGCTCTAAGAATTGAATATGGATAAAATCTAATTTATCCAAAAAAAATTATGTTTGAATAGTAAGTGTATATCTAGATAACAATTGAATGCGGACATAATTTCTCCATTTACAATCTTATTTTAACTTCATCGATGACATAGAATTGATCGTACACT
>CAIGRQ010039338.1:0-16367 GCA_903798375.1 Fraxinus sp. D2006-0159
TCCAATGCACCACCACTACCTCCTCATCTCCCTCCCCAATTACTTTGTCTCATCTTTCTTGAATAACAGCTTCGCTGCCACTATTTGGCTCTACTCCCACGTCCTCCCCTACAACCCCTATACCCGCATTTCACTTATCAACAATGCTAGGTGTTTAGGGGATTGTAATTAATTAGTTACAATATCCTCATGATTGTAGAAATGGATTTTTTCTTCACTTGTCTCCGTAGGTTTTGACGTCATCACTATTTATTCTCATTAATCAAACAAACATTTTTTTACAAATTCCTCAAGACCGTCATCATCATCACAAACAATACATCATATTTAACATTTTCTCTTTTCTTCTACAATTCCCATAGGCCTTGTATACAATAAATATTTAGCTAAGTAATACATAAAAAAATATTTATTCTTTTTGGATTGATTGTTCATTTCTTCTTCTCCCAATTACGGGTCTTGTAATTCATCCTTTGTTCAACTAAAAAAAATAATGGATGGAATTTCAAAATTTCAGATTGCCTAAAAATGAGATAGCCGGAATTGGATTTTGAGATTTCAGTTACCAGTCTGACGACTATGAATTCGTTCATTCGAGACGGAGCAAACGTCAAAAGTCTCTTATGGCTGAATCATCGAACAATTTTGCATACAAATCATCTTCCCGTTTCTTCAAAGGGTAAAATCGACTGATAGGGGGATAATTTGCAAAGATGAGGCCGAATAAATGAATCTCCAGTCACCTAGCCGCCTAAATGCGGCCGACTCTCCTCTTTCACAGGCACAGAGGAGGCCATAAACGTCATTGCATTCCTCCTTAGTTTTCCTTCCTCTGAAAAACAACTATAACCAACTCTGAGGCTTGGTCTATCAATGCAAAGAGATGAAGGATTGCAAAAAAAATCAATCGCGGCCATTAATGATGAATTCCCCTCACTGCAAAATTATTTTTACTTTTCCTTGGGAGGAAAAAATAGAAATCCTGATTTTTCTTTTTCTTCCCTAAATTTGAAATGATAAATTCCCCTAGTAGGATAGTAAAGAAGAGAACAGGAGAGTGGCGAAATTTTAAGAACCCTAAACCTTGCAAAAATGTGGGAATCGGTAGCAGCCACACTTCTTCTTGCATGTTCGCTGCCAGTATCTAGCTCTACTCTCATATCCTGTACCGGTTGGAAAGAAGAATGGTAGAGGGGGGAGGGATGGGTGAGAATAGAGGAGTGATGAAGATAGAGAGAAAGTAGAGATAGTGTTTGAAATGAATTGGGGGTACGTGGGTGAATCTGTCAATTATAATTATTAAATCCTATTTACCACCTGATTTTTGAATTATAAACTTTATTCCCTTATTTTTGAATTGCAATCTTGAAAAGAAGGGTTTGAGGTAATTTTCTCTTAAAACTATATATATTGGCCCATGTTTGAGAGAGTGCCGTATGTTTGAACTAGAAATTAAAAGGGCAACAAGTATTCACCTTTGTGACCGTGAGCTTTATTGCTACCTCTTTTCATCTCCTTTTTTTATAATATTCTAATGTGGTGCAGAAGGAATTAGACTTTATGGCAAAGTGGGACCGGTGCAAAAAGAAATAGGCAAATTCTCGATTTTTAGAGAAATCGAGGTTGTCCCTTTTGACGAAATTTTAGTCACATTTGAATGGAAACGGGCCAATGAACAAGACTAAGTGGTTTTTCCCTTGAAGCAGGATTAATTTCGAGCAAATTCCTTCGTTTATGCGTGTTTTCCTTCTTTAGTAATTTTTATTTTTGAGTATATCTCAATCAAATAAATTCAGATTAGAATCCCGTTTGTGGGGAATGATTATGACGATTAGGACTTTCAAATTATATTATTACCTCCGTCAATGGGATGAATGTCAGTCATGGTCTCCAAAGGGTTAACAGCGGTCATTACAGGATTCGGTACACCGGTATTAATAGTGTTGCTTCCGTGGTTCACATCGTTATTTCCATGTGACGCCATTGAACCGGAGAACAAGTAACAAAAAATTTAGAATAATTATAAATTCGAGATCTAAGTTATCTGTTTGAAAAAATAAAAAACTGAGAAAATTAACAGAAACTGGTGAACAAATTTTTGATTCACTAGACCAAATTCAATTTAAGTTTGTGGGTAAATATTAGAGAACCAAATCAAACCGAAGGCCTGTGTATTCACAATTTCTTTAAATCGAATTCGCTGCCTCATCGAAGTGCAAGATGTTTTGATCGGTGTTCGATTCCCAAGATATAATCGGTTGTCGGTTCACGCTGCACTACGTTAACCGCCTACAAACTAGTTGTAATATACTCTATCTCTCATAGNCAATATCACAATTGAATAAAGGAGTAACAATTTTGAGAAATAAAGATGTTTGTGTAACTTTTCATTCAATATCATAATTGAATAAAGGAGTTACAATATTGAAATAAAGATGTTTGTGTAACTTTTCATTCAATATCATTTTCCAACATAAGGTACATAATCACATGCCTTCAATGCAATGGACAGGTTAAAGTAAAATTTCATAATTAAATAATTATAGGTGCTATGCCTCTCCAATGTAGATTTGAGTTATTTAGCCTCGTCTGATACAATTTATAGATTCATTTATATATTCGGTCACAATCAAATATTAATTTCAACTATATATTTATAAGTAATACTCAGTATTATTCACATATTTTGAAGAACTCGTTATTATTCCTCTTTAAAATTTGATTTAAAAATTTGCCAATGGATAACTTGGTATCTCTTGGAGACTTCAATGTAAATAGAACCACATGGAAACGTGAAATCTCTATAATTCATTCAATCTGGTTGGTGGTGGTCTCCCCATGACTGGGGGCACAACACATGCTTGCTTGATTGATTGTACCCTTGTTCACTGCCCTACATATCATAGTACTATCTCTAGGTCATTTCTCATGCTTTTGATAAACAAAGAAGATATGTCGAAGTGTGCACTAATTATGTCTGAGACAAAGAATCACAATAAACATTGTAGGTGTTTCATTAATAATCCCATGATACGTAAAGTGCAATTCATTCAAATTATGTTTTTTTTTTAATTATTGGAATAGGTGAACGCTTATAGATCCATCCCCCGAAGGAACTGGACATAAATAGACACATCCCATTACACGGATCGGAGATGTTCGTAGTGACTAAGGGGGTTGGTTTTTTCATGATATGGAAAATGAAAAGTGTTAGTCCGTCCTTTTAGTCTTCATAAGTAGTGGATAACATGAATTGTATGATAATAAACGAGTGATAAATTGTGAATTTTATAAAATATGTAAATAAAACCACTATCGACCGTGCTCTAACATAAAATCAAAAGTCTACCTCGGATTAAATAGCACGGAATTAATCAGTGTTTCTCAAGAAATGTGGACGGCTAAGTAATAGCCGTGCGACACAGATTCAATTTAACTGTGGTTTGCTCAGTTGTCAATCCTATCACTAGACATAGTCAAATAAACGATTAAGTGTCTTCAATCGTGGGTGATAATATGAGTTGGATGCTTTCTTAAAGAAATGCATCTGAGACCCATGTTTCAATCAAGAACTGATTTCCTCTAAACCGGTGAATGAAAATGAATTAAACCATCACGGGGGCAGGGCGGAGCGGGGTCGGGGTAACCTCTCCCACCCCGCCAAGCAATTATCCACCCTGTTACCCATTTAGGGCGTGGCTTTGACCCCGTTTACTACCCCGTTTAATTTTATTCTTTTTTTTTTTTTTTTAAGTTTTTAAGTTTTTGATAATTTGTTTTTATTACCCTCGTTCGCGAAAATTTTCATTTAAAGTATTGAATACTAAAAAGAAAAATTAAATGGGGCGGGGCGGGGCGCTCGTTACTCATCCCCGCACCGGGGCAAAATTTCCCAATACCCTCCCATTTAATACTTTCCATTTAAAATTAAAATAAAATCAACTCCACGTAACTGCCTTATGGATTACCCAAATCCGTAATGGGATAGAGATTGATATTCGTAAACTTGAGGATTTTTAATGTACCAATGATCGAGATCAATAGTTGTTGTGAATACCTTAGTTCGTTTGTCAGCTTAAGTGAGAAAAATACTAGGAGGGTGAAATGGTCATTATTCGATGCCTGACGAGAGTACAGTCTCGCGCTTTTAGTGGAGTAAGAGGACGATAATAATTATAATGTAGAGTCCTAAATTAGCTTGAATGTTGTTTCATTATTGAAGCTCGAATTATATAGATCCAATCGATCCGCTCTAGAAAAAAAAATTCTGGATCTAGCAATAAAAGTTTGGAGGCTGCATATAAAAAAAAGGCCCAAATAATTTTTCTACTCAGAATATGAAAAAGAGAAAAGAAGAAGAAAAAAAAAAAAATCCCAATTAAATGGTAGGGGGGAGCATTTGAACCACCATTGTCTAAAGAGAGGAAGTATTTTCTTGTTCCAAGATTAGTTTTTGTTAGTACTTCAAAAAATGCAGACAATTGGACTTGCTCAATCAAGACTCAACGATGATCGTTGGCTCAGCTCGAGATCAATTAAATTCGAACATGAGCCCCACGGTCGCGAGCCTCACCACTACCCTGGCCATTGCAGTCCAAAAATAATCAAGTTGGGGGATGTAGGAATCAAATCGTGAAATATAGAAGAAAAATATTATCGTCAATTAGATAAAAATTAAAAAAAAATTAATATTTCAAATGGCTTTTAGTCATTGATATGAAATATATAAATAGTTTAATAATGTAATAAAAAGGAAAAAAATAAAAAACTAATTGAAAATTTCGTTAAGAATAACATAACTTTTCTCTTAGTAATATTATAGTAAAAAATAAAATGATATTTTAACTTAACTATTGATAACTTATAAAAATATTAAAAATTATGGAAAGAATAAAACTTTATTGGTGATACTGATAACTCATGACAACAATCGAAGCATCGTTGATGATCGGTGACATTATTGATGATATTATTATTGATCATCGCTGAGGGACGGTCAAAGAAAGGTGTCTACGATATCACTATTCATATTTTTACTTAAATCGCCAACATATTGATTTCAAAATCTCCGATGATAAATAATATCGCAAAAGCTGACAGAATTCGTCAATGATGATTTGCTACAAAATTTATTGAAATTGGCCCCTTATACATCAAGTTTTACATTCCCTCACAATAGAGAGTTGATTCCGGAAAAAAACATGCCCAATCGGACGAAAAGATTCCACATCTCCATTAAAACAGAAACAATTAGCTTTCGTCTCATTTAAAACTTTCCCCTAACGTGTCAACTATCTTGGAATTGACATCACACATCAATTGTGTCGTTAATACAGGGCCACAGAAGAGTTATGAGACCTCACTTGACCACGACTTTATTAAAACAAGTTACCAATATAAGCACATGAAAGAAAGATCAATTTTTTATTATACTAATTACATTTACTGACTACGAGTTTTCACAATTTGAAAATGTTGGGTACCGTTAACCTCAATTTTTTGTACCTCCAACGTGGTCAACAGAACTCAAAACTTCCTACATTCGCATAAGCCTGGTTCCTGCACACTAGGACAAATCGTTAGCCACACGTGACTTACTCCAATGATGGTGGAGATGGTCGAACACTCTCTAAATATCAAATCAGTTGAAGTAATAAGTGTTTGAGGTACTTTAGACGCGAGCCTCCAATATAAAAAGGGGGCATACTTTGGGAGAATGTGTGATAGCAAAGAGCGTAAAGTTGTAGTTTGAGAGTTTAAACTTGAATTACATTTGGAATAGCACATTGTGCGAGCTTTTATAATAGGATAGGATTTGACTGCATGATGAAAGTATACGTGGCTTTATCCATGCGATTAAGGTATCATGTCAAATGTATCAATCAATCATAAATATTTGATGTTAATATCATTTTATTTTCCAAGAGTATGACACAACAATTAAAACTTGTTTGGCTGAATAGGACGGCGGTAACAATGAATTGTCACACAATCACTTACTAAGAATTGCATAGAAGATCTCTTGCTGAGCTCCTTCCGACCTTGCTTCGACGTGAGGGTTTGGTTTTCCATATGTGGTCAGCTTTCTATATAGGTTCGGCCTCTTCACAAGCGTTTGGCCAAACTTAGCTTTGTCAACAAGCTGAGCGGAGTCGAGCCCGAGCAAAAAAAAAACTCGAGTTTTTTTTGGGTTGAGCCGAGCCGAACAAAGCCGGCTAAAAAAATGAGGCTTGGTCCGAGCTTTCGGCCCAGGCCTTAACAGGCCGAGCCTCAGGTTTTCTTGCTTTTTTTTTTAAAGAAAAAAAATTAATATAACTGCATTTGCAGGCAACTATTTCTAAATTTTTTTTTATTTAATTTTTTTTTTTTGTGGGAGGCTCGCCTGGGCCACAGGCCGGCCCGGCCTCGAGCAGACACCCCATAATGGGGGCTCGGCCCGAGCCTCGACTCGGTTTAACCGAGCCCGAGTCGGGCCGGGCTCGGGCTTTTCTCGAGTCGAGCCGAGTCCGAGCCGCTGAACTTTTTTGCCATCCCTACCTCTTGAGCAAATTGATGTAAAGTACGTGCCCAAGTTCACCTACCATATAGGATTTTTGGAACCTCGTCGGACGAGGTGTAACAGTTACTAGCATTAATATAATCATCAAATGATAAATTCTCAATGTAGATGACCAAAGTGTCATTTATCCGTCGGTATTCATTTTCTATTGTACAATTAATTCTTTACAATGGTAAATAGTACAAATATCTCTCTAAAATAATTAGAAAAATATATTTATTTTCAAAATCACAAACATGTATACTGCATTTTTTTTGTTCGGATGGCAACGAAGCGAACCAGCCCTTTTCATTCTCCATTTCATGTGAAAATTTTGAAGTAGAGATTAAAATACTAAAGTCTTACTAAAAAGGAAGTTTTACAGTTTAGTGGACTGACGTGAAGTACTCTATTCCCTACTGAAGTCATTAACCTTTAGAATCCCATAAACTCATAATCTAATCTAATAATAAAATAGGCATAACAAAATGGAAATAACATAAAATAATTGAAATTACCATTTAATTCAAAGAAATGAAGAAGAATTAAATGAACTTGTAAGGTAACACCAACTTTCTTTGAAGTTACAACTGATAGAAGAAATATAATCTAAATTTAATTCGAAGCGTTCTTACAATAAGAATAATACTAGTATTTTTCCTTACAAAATGAATAATGCCGTCTCATCATGATTGTTATTTATAGAACAAACACGATTGTTAAATTAACAGCACTGATCTTGACAACACATGGATTGTCAACAAAGATCGTACAAATAACTTTATTTCAATTTCTACGGCACTTGAACCCACAAATTTATTGTACAATAAGCTAGAGTTTGACTCACATTATTGCACATTATAATGAGGAATAGTAGTTTTTTTGAAGAATGTGTGGTTAAAAAAGAAGAAATTTTTTTCTTGAGTTTTTATGTAATATTATTTTATTGAAAAATATGTGATTGATAAGAAAAGAGTGAGATAAAATACAATTTATCGGAGAATAATGACTCCATAAAAATAATGCATCTCACTTTATCACTTTATTGTACAATAAATGAAAAAATATTTATAATGTTGAAAAGGTGAAGCCTAATGAATATTAGTGATAATACGTGGCATTTCTTACGTCACTGTCTTGCACATTATTTTCAAAAGAGTACATTTTTTTATTGATGTGAAGGGGAATATGTGGTTGAAAAAGAAAGAAAAATTATTGATTTAATAAAAAATATTAAAATAATGTGGATCAACAGGGACTACTAATAAGAAATTGGAGCGATGAGGAGGAGAAAATAGACAAGGCGTCCAAGGCGAGGAGTGAGGACCCATCAATTAGTTTGTTTCTTTTGTCTACTTCTCATCTGATATTTCTTTTTAAAAATCATTTTTCATCCCTAGTCATTTCCTTTTTCGTTTTTTAAGATAATTTCGTCTTTTCTTATACCTTCATCACTCTAATTTTCAACTCTAAAGATTCAATTTTGACCGCCGCAGGTATGAATCCTTCTCAGTTACAAATTTCTGGGTTATCCTGAATGTACTGTATAAAGGCTTCAGTTAATCAATCAGTGCAAGGATGGAGATGTCCTAAGTCAGTTGAAGTGTGTGTTTTTCCATAGATTTGTTCTGTGGGGGTGCTGCCTGTGGTCTGAATTTTAAACACTTCAAAAGTAAATCATTAATTTGTCATTAAGTGAAGATTCAATGAAAACCCAGTCCAGCTTCTGCTTTTGTTCCATAAGTAATTAGGTTAAACGTTCTAATTAGTAAAGTTTTAAAATTGATTAGCTGTATTCTACAGTAACATATCACTCTGCACATCTCTTTCCAAGATTTTGTATTCACTAGTTTTAGAATTTAAGTAGGCCCTTTTCTTTCTTTGTACTCCGATTGCTATTCACTTTCTGTGGGATAACGTCTACCTTTTCTGGTCCTGAATAGGTAAGCAATCTTTTTACTCTTTTAGATCCTGATTTTATTCTCTTCACTTATGATTTTAATGGGTTTTGTTTACTTCCTTTTTCTCAAAATTATTATCTTTTTTTTTTTCTTTTCTTTTCGTGGGAGTAGCCTTTTTTTTCTTTATAATGCTGCAACCAAAATCTTAAAGCTTTGTGAAGTAATAGTTACAAGGGTTACTAAAAGATTATTAGATCTCTTTTATTCATTGGATTTGTTAATGATTAGTTTCATTAATCTTAGTTTCTTTCTAATTGCAGACTAGTCCAAGAGATTGGAAATTTTACTTCATTGCTTAAAAATGAACGGAGCGGCATTGGTAGCTATTGCTGCTACAATTGGTAACCTTTTGCAGGGTTGGGATAATGCAACCATTGCAGGTAATTGTTCTTTTCTTATGCTCCACTTTCGTTTTTTCGGTTTTAAGGTCTTACGATATTATGTGTTTGTTTTTTCTTTATCTTGATTGCTGTACTCAAGTTCATGTCTTGAAGTTTGACTGTTATGGTACTGATTTTATTGTGTTTCTTGTGACTTGAATATGAAGGACGTGATCTCTTTGCTTTCCATTATTGGCTTTATTTCTTCTTTCGAAATAAGGAGGAAGAAATCCATGTTAGGTTTCAAGATTTACTGCAGTATTTGAATCTACCTGATTTTTAATGTGCACAGGAGCTGTTGTTTACATAAAAAAAGAGTTCGAATTGGAATCTACCATGGAAGGGCTTGTTGTGGCAATGTCACTCATTGGAGCCACGGTTATCACAACTTGTTCAGGAACAATATCTGATTCGATTGGTCGACGTCCAATGCTAATTTTCTCATCTGGATTTTATTTTCTTAGTGGTTTGATAATGTTATGGTCGCCTAATGTCTACGTCCTTCTTCTGGCGAGGCTCTTAGATGGGTTTGGTGTTGGACTAGCTGTTACTTTAGTGCCCCTGTACATTTCCGAGACTGCCCCATCAGAAATACGAGGCTTGTTAAATACTCTTCCTCAGTTCACCGGTTCTGGTGGAATGTTTCTGGCGTACTGTATGGTTTTTGGAATGTCCCTTCTGCCCTCGCCTAGCTGGAGGTTGATGCTAGGAGTTCTTTCTATTCCTTCTCTCCTGTATTTTGCACTGGTAGTACTAT
The DNA here is from genome assembly GCA_903798375.1 of Fraxinus sp. D2006-0159. NCBI lineage: Eukaryota > Viridiplantae > Streptophyta > Magnoliopsida > Lamiales > Oleaceae > Fraxinus > Fraxinus sp. D2006-0159. Next base: position 9,637 of record CAIGRQ010039338.1, read on the forward strand.
ATTTGCCAGAATCTCCTAGATGGCTTGTGAGTAAAGGAAGAATGCTTGAGGCAAAAAAAGTTCTGCAGAAGTTGCGTGGCAGGGAAGATGTTTCTGGTACATTTCGTATTCAAATTCTGATTCGTTGTGAATGATTATTTTTCATTGCTGAGCTAGCAAGCTAATTTTTCTGCTTGGATAAAGATTTTTAATAGTAGTCTGGATGATCTTAGATGGATCAGCACTATGAAATTAGTGAAATGTTCGACATCATGTGTTTGTTATGGTTTCTGAAGTCTCAAAACTGTATTCGTCTACTAAGCTATAGTAGGTAGATAAGTTTTGTAACACAATTATTCACTTTTACCGGTTAAGCTATATAAAGAAAAGGCTAATTTTCACTTGCAAGTTGTGGCTTCTAAAGCCTCAAAATAGATGGCATCTATTTAAAATTGACAATTTGTTGAACTGTTGCATGCCACTTTTTAGTGCCATTACACATGATAGATGTCCCATCAGTTTTACTCACAGCTTGTCAAACTTAAGAAGGGGTCATATGCTGATTGCACATAAGCCCTGGTTGTAATAATGGGCAGCACTTTTTTGGCCCTTGTAATTGAGCATCTGTATTTTTATTCAATCTATTGTAGTTTAGAAATCTTAAGTGAACAAATCTCCTTGTAGATTTCAATTATCAGATGATGGATTCTCACAATCTTCATTGGAAATAACTCTCATCTGGTGCTTTTTGTGCCAAAAAACGGGCTTGTTACGTTCACATTTTTTTATTATCTGTGTGATAATGATGAACTTAGGCCTTGTTTGAGCCATATTTTTCTCCTTAAAATGAAAAATATGACCGTTATCCATCACATCAACATTTAAATTCAATTTTCTTTCTCTTGTGTGGGCCCTATAACGGCTATATTTTTCATTCTCATTTGCAAAAAAGTTGGCTCAAACAAGGGCTTAAAATGGAAGATGACTTCATCTAGTGTACATTTTTGCAAGGACCACTTTCTTTGTTTTATTATTATTTGTATGTATGTTTTTTCCTTTGTACCTTTAGGCTTCTTTGTACATAAAATGCATAAAACTTCCTTGACAAACTGAAAGAGTGAAAATGCTTTAATTGCATCTCTCTCCTGGTGGGAAAGCGGTGGAAGGCTTTTTTTGAGGTCGAACACAATTGAACAAGAACAAGATTGAGCAAAGAAAGAGAAAGAGAACATTTTGGCAGAACTTTCTGCACATTTAGGCAGGGGTTCTTGGTGTTAAAAGACTGGATTCCTTTGTTTGATAAAAATAAGCCCTACACTTCCTTTTTGTCAATATGGTTGGTTCATTGAACATGTATTTGAAATCCAAGGTAACTATGTCTTTAGCAATTTCAACAGGTCATGGTAGTTTTGGTCCATCCCTCACTTTTAATCCGTTGTACTAAGATCTCATCCCTCTTATGGAACAAAGTTTCTTTAGGCATATGCAAAATATGTCACAACCACCAAGTCCTCATTCTGTTCATATTTTATTTGTGTCATCTTTATGCATATGATAAGATTAGATGTGCTTTCTGGATGGTTTTTTCCAGTTAGGCGTATGTTAAAATGAGGATAGTGATAATAGAATCTGCATTAAGCTTCCTTTCTTTACAGTGGAATCTATGCTGCATATTTTTTGCATACTCGAGGCCAGAAATCTCAAAAGTTACGATACCAAATGACTTCAAAAATAAATTAAAACTATTGAACAAACATTATAGTGGGAAACTGTTAAAAAGCATCGATTGCGTTCTGCACTTATATCTTCTATAGCAACTTGTAGTTGTAGTCTAATTATAATGGTCGAATTCTCCACTTTATAATTTTTAGCATTCTTTGCAGATTTGTTCACTCGGTAAAAGATTGTTAATTTGTTAACAGCTTCCTTGTATATAATGTGTATTGTTTGAGGTGTACTGGCTGTAAAATTGTTTGTTTTACAACTTAGATGATTAAACTTGTCATTACCATCCAATGACCTTCTTTTCATACTTTAACACCATATAATAATTGATCAAAGGATTTTGTATAGATGTTGATTTTTACGTCATGTTGTTGCCTTCTTTTTTCCCCCCCAATAGCTAGTAAACGTTTTACTGATAAAACCATTTGGAGTTTTCTTATCTTCTTTGACCAAATATCCTATGAAATATCATAATTTTAATCATTATGTTGATTGTGCTGATGTTCCTCTTTCCACAGGTGAGATGGCTTTATTGGTTGAAGGTCTAGCAGTTGGTGGTGACACATCCATAGAAGAGTACATCATCGGTCCAGTAGATGATCTTAGGGAGGATCACGAGCCATATCCTGATAATGACCATATCAAGTTGTATGGACCTGAGGATGGCCTCTCATGGGTTGCCAGGCCTGTTAATGGACAAAGTAGCATAGGCCTTGTCTCCCGTCAAGGAACCTTGGTAAATCAGAGCGTGCCTCTCATGGATCCTCTTGTAACGCTCTTTGGCAGTGTCCATGAGAAGCTACCGGAGACAGGAAGTATGCGAAGCATGCTATTTCCGAATTTCGGCAGCATGTTCAGTACAGCTGATCCTCATGTTAAAAATGAAGAATGGGATGAAGAGAGTCTTCAGAGAGAAGGTGATGGTTACACATCAGAGGCTGGTGGTGCGGACTCAGACGATCATTTGCAGAGTCCATTAATCTCACGTCAAACGACAAGCATGGAGAAGGACATTATCCCCACTCAGTCCCGTGGAAGCATTCTCAGCATGAGACACCATAGTAGTCTCGTGCAAGGCAATGTGGGAGAAGCTGGTGGTAGCATGGGTATTGGTGGTGGTTGGCAGTTAGCATGGAAATGGTCGGAGAGAGAAGGTGAAGAAGGGAAGAAAGAAGGAGGTTTTAAAAGGATTTATCTACACGAGGAGGAAGTTTCCGGGTCAAGACGTGGGTCTCTTGTTTCACTCCCTGGAGGTGATGTTCCTTTTGATGGCGATTTCATCCAGGCAGCAGCTCTGGTAAGCCAACCTGCTCTTTATTCCAAGGAACTTATGAGTCAGCATCCAGTTGGACCGGCGATGGTGCACCCATCTGAAACCACAGCAAAAGGGCCTGGTTGGATTGCTCTTCTCGAACCTGGAGTTAAACGAGCATTAGTTGTTGGGATCACGATTCAAATACTTCAGCAGGTATTGTTCAAGTTTCAGCTTTCATTACATGTACAGAATGGAAGTTTGTTAAGTGTTAAACCTATTGTGAACCATTCATGTTAATTGTCTCGTAAATTTTAGTTTCAAATTTGAAGTATTGCAGTAAAGTTCTCCATAACATTGTTCTGTACTAGAATGATATTCTTTATTTCTTATCTTTTTATCCTTATTGCTCATTATTTCTTTGTTGTTATGCACAAATTACTTAATAAATACAAGAAAGTCAAGTGGTAGCTTGGTTCAAGTAGATATAAAAAAAAGGAATTCCTTTACAGATAAAGTATCTAACTGGCCGACAGGGAAAATGTGGTTGGGTATGCATCTAAGTTATGATGGTGAATAGATAACCTGTTTTATGAAATAATTCACCTTTAGGCATTAATAAAAATAGTTACTTTTCGTTCTTTTATTTTTGTGAAAAACTATCCATCTTCAGTTGACAGGTTTAACTCCTCGTCTTTATTTTGAGACGACTAAAGGAGTGCATATACAGCCAGACATTAGATCTTAGCTCAAAGGAGTGAATTATAAACTGCAAAACTATATTAAGAAAATAAGAACTACTGTACTGAAAATGAAGTGAACAGTTTATGTTATCATGTTAGTGGGCCTATTGATATTCAGTGTTCATCTGTAATATACTTGGTGGCACTCTTTATAGGCACTGCCCTTACAGTGTTTTGGATTCACCATTCCATTCCATGACAAGACTAAACTTTCCCTATACACTTGGTGGCATTGCCTCGTCCATCCTACTGAAGATTTTATCCATTTTAGAAATGAGATATTAAATAAAACCTTAGTAGACAAAATTGTTGTGGCTATCACCTGTGGCCTAATGTTTCTTTCTTATTTCTTAAATTTGTTTTGGGACCAAAAATAAAAGTTATATGATTTATTTATTTATTTATTTTGTTTCCTAATAACCTGAGTGATTTTAAGATGAGTAGACTTTGTTGGCTAATAGACAAGTCCAATCTTGCCCCTTCATTCTTTTTCATGCTTCCGCAGTTTTCCGGTATCAACGGCGTTTTGTACTACACACCTCAAATTCTTCAGCAGGCAGGCGTTTCAGTTCTGCTTTCTAACCTTGGCATAGGTTCAGAGTCTGCATCTTTCCTTATTAGTGCATTTACAAATTTTTTGATGCTTCCTTGTATAGCTGTTGCTATGAAGTTCATGGATCTATCGGGCAGAAGGTAGCTTCTTTTGGTTTTTTTATTCCTGTTCTTTTCTTTAATTTTCTGATGCTGATTGGTGTAGCTTCTTTCTGAATTTCTCTAATTTTGGGCTTCGTCATTTCTTTCAATCTTTTTGGTCAACATATTTTTTCTCTCTCCAGTTAGAAGTGGCTGACTATAAGAAAATCAGCCACTTTTTTTCTTCTTCTGAAATGCATACACAAGTTGTACCATGTTAATGCTATAAAAGAAGTCGTATTTTCTGTAATAGTCAATGACACTGAGTCGTTTGATTAAATGAGTTCATAATAATCCTTTCATTTTGGGTAAAACCATGTTAAAGAAATATAATTGTCTTAAATGTGTATAGAGTTCTCTTTAAAGGTATAATACTGAGAAAATACATCGTAACTCATTTTACAGGTCCTTGCTGCTCATGACTCTCCCAGTGTTGATAGTGTCACTCATCATCCTCGTCATTGGTAATGTTTTTGATTTTGGAACCATAGCTCATGCCATTATCTCAACCATCTGTGTAGTTATCTACTTCTGCACCTTTGTCATGGCCTATGGGCCAATCCCAAATATTCTCTGCTCTGAAATATTTCCTACAAGGGTTCGCGGAATCTGCATTGCCATCTGTGCTCTAGTTTTCTGGATATGTGATGTCATCGTTACTTACACTTTACCTGTGATGCTTAGTTCGATTGGATTAGCTGGTGTTTTTGGCATTTATGCCATTGTATGTGTCATCTCCTTGATTTTCATATACTTGAGGGTTCCTGAAACAAAGGGCATGCCCCTAGAGGTCATTACAGAGTTCTTTGCTGTTGGAGCGAAACAGGCTAAACACGAGTAATGGGAGAAGCTCGATTCTGTTGTTCTTCGTTGGTGCTAAATATGTCATGTCTTCTGTAGGTAGTTTTGTGCAACGTAATTCCTGCGAGAATTCGTTTATTTGTGTAATTATATAATAGAGAAATATCATACCTTTTCTCTACTGTATGTCCTATATTTGAACTGCTGGAATCCATTGTCTTTGGTAGCAACTAAATTGCAAGCCGAGTGAAGTGCTTATAATGAATTAAGGAAAAAGAATAAGAAACACTGCCATGCGTGGCTTTCGAGGCCTGCATTAGCCCCCTTTTTTCAAACTTTTTTTTTTTTTTTTTGGACCCGTTCCCTGACCCTTTGTAGTGGTTCAATACCAATATAAGGGCAAGCATATTGGGAATTATGAAAAGGATATTGGACGTAATTTTTTCAACTAAAATCTGAAGAGTTAATTTAATTAAAGTAATAATAACTAACCTTTTTCATTGATTATTACTTGCTCACTAAAAAAAAAGTGTTACTAGTTATTTTCTCAGTTTTACATAACGTTATCAATGCCCCATCCATTTCGATTTCATGTTTTCATCCGTCGACCTAGGGAAAAAAATCTACGTGATGGAAGAAAATTTTAAATGATAATATATGGTGATTTGACATGCCCTCGCAAGTGAGATTTTATCTTTTAACATGTACTCTCAAGATGATAACTCATTTGAGCATATCAATTTTGAAATTCGTGTGCTCATTTTGTTTTGAATCTTAATCGGATCGAATTGTTCATTAAAGTTTAATGGGTTTGATACCATGTTAAGTTATGAGGTTCCATCTTAAAATGTCAACTTTATTAAGAAGAGTAACTCAAATCCTTATAAGTTGGTCTATATTTTCATCTTTATTAGATATGAAATTTTACTCATTAGCACAACTAAGTTATATAAAATTACGCAAATAAATTGACAAAACTATGATATTACAAAAAAAATTCCTTTTTTTTTCATTTAGAAAAAGGATATGCACAAAAGAAAATGAAATAACAAAAATAGAGTGCATAATTCATGTAGATTACATGAGCAATGTAAATGCATGCACCTAAAAACTTAGTCAATGAGGAACACAAGTACTCTTATCGTGAAAAGAAACACGAGTAATGCAACAATTTAAAACATCACTTTGACTTGTGAATTCACTCTTTTTTATCCAAATTTTCTTATAAGAATACGTAACTTTAATCAATTTAGTCATCAATTCAGTCAAGTGACTCACTTGATTAGTCAAGAATCTAACTTGAGTGGTTAGATCTTGTTTGTTGTTCATAATTAAGGGTTTAAATTAGGTTACGACTTAACTTACCACAATTATGACATATGAGAATGAGTTTAGGAGTAATCTTAGATTTCAAATTTTGAATTTTAGGTTGGGGAAACCTTTATCGTACAGAAGGTTTCAGTTCTAGGGCTCCCATTCTCTTGGTCTCGTTCCTATTTAAGAGTTCATGACATATAGGTCTTATGTCTCCTAATTTA